>CAUYQV010037846.1:0-16127 GCA_963574575.1 Galagoides demidoff
ATACAATGATTAACCAAATGACATGAAATTTATGTTAACCAGCTTGATGAAAGTGTTTCAAATTGTATATGAAACAGCACAATGTACCCCATGTTTGCATCAATGTATACAGAGATCAATTAATAAAAAAAAAAAAGAAAAGGAATAAATATATTTAATAATTCATCCCTTCAGTAGGTCAAAAAGTGATAAAAACATTACTTAGTAGATGAAATGTGCATTTCATAGAGCCTAAATCTATTTCTTTTATTAAAGCCAACTGACCAAAGTGAAAGAAATCTTAAAACAAACCAGGAATAAAAGGTAAAAGTTTGTTTTCCGAAGTGAATATATACACATTATTTGACTGCACAACTCTAGAGGCATAACCAATAAATTTCAGAAGAAACAGAGATTCTATTTCATCTATTTCATCTAATAGTAAGAATAGAAAGATACAAATAATATAAAGAAAGTGAAAAAATATCTTTGTTGAAAGGTTAAAAGATATTTCTGCCTTTAAAACTTAGTGAATTGAAAGAAAAATTATCTTGAGTATACAATGAAATACAGTCAAGCATTATTTTTTAAAAAGTAAATAGAGAGTGCTAAGCTTTCTTATAGATTATCAATAGACAAATAGAAAAATAGAACACATAAGGACAAATATAATATTTGCCATAGTAATGAAAATTTAAAATATCGTGTTAAGGATTTGTCAAAGCAATATATTAATCAAAAAAGTCTATGAAATTTTATCTATACATATATGTATTTACAGATCTTTAATATCTGTACATGTATTTGCATATCTGTATAAATCTATGGATCTTTAAAAAATCATATATATATGTACTATATATATATTTGCAGGTACATATATATGTGTGTATGTGTTTATGGGTGTGTGTGTATGTATGTATGAATGGATTAAAAGAGCAACGTCCTACAATCCTGGATTAAAAACTCTAATATCATGGAAAGTATTTCTTCTTCTGAATTAAGTTTTAACTTCAGTACAATTTCAATAGATATTTCAAATATTTAATTATAATAAACTCAACAATATTTCTTTAAAAAATATATATGATAGAGTAGCTCATTTAAAAAAATAATGTAGGCATAATCAGGGGTTGTTTGTCTTATTAGATGATCAAATAATTTTTCTAGCTTTAAAAGTTAAACACAGTATGCTGTCAGTACAGAAATAGACACATAGATCGATGAAAGATCTAAGATAAATCAGCCACGCTTCTTAGTAGAATTTAGTATGTAACATAGAAACAATAACAAAAAAAGTAATATAATATCTAATGAATGTAGATGGGAAAACAAACAATGCAAAAGGTTAGGATCGTATTTTATTTATTATACCAAAATGGATCACACATAATTCAAACACAGATTTATTTTTTAAACCGAAAAATAATAAAAATGATTAAGATGTGGAAATGCTGTTTATGATAGGTTTTACCAAAATCTGAAATACTTGTGGAGAAAACTAAAATAACTTCAAAACATGTTAAGTGAAACCGTATAAATATTTTTAGTATGTACAACACTCCTGGGATTCACATTTTCATTATATAAAGCATGTTTTCTAATGTAGAGAAAAAGTGATAGAAAAATAGAATGAATAGACAATTCATTAAAGAAGATTTTAAAAAGGTCAATTACCCAAAGTATGTAACAATTTACATACAACAAGTTCTGTTGCCATGAACTTGTTCTTAGGAAGGGCAGATAAAGCTCTGGTCACAGGCTATGTAAGTTTAGGGCAGCACCGTTTGTATTAGCACATAGCCTGGGAAAAGCTGAATGTGTATAAGAGGTTCATTAAACACACAATTGTTCTAGCATGGTTTAAGAATGATATCTTAAATGAAAAAATTAGTGATATGGAAATCATCTCTAATATATTTTCCAATAAAACTGCAGGTATTTTAGAATAGCCTGTATAAATAACCGAGCTTTTTTTTTCCTGTTAAAATTTTCTAAATTCATATATTCATAAAATGCATAAGCTTCTGAAAGATTATAGTTAAAATATTAACTATGGCTAGAGTTCTGTATAATTATTAGAACTATGGCTGCTCTTTCTTTTCATTTCTGTGCATTATTTGCCTGTCATTATTGAAAACATGCTACTTCTAGAAATATTATATATAATGTATATATATACATATATTTTATTTTCTTTAGAAGAGTGATTCTGGACATTTTAAAAACAAAGAACATTCTCTCTGTAAAACTTTCTGAATCCCTTCTCTAAACCAGTTCTTCCCTCCTCTAGTCTAACATTTGTGAGGTTTCCAAGGCTTAAGCCTAACCCTAGACATAACTTAGTCCCCACCCAAGTCATACAGAGTTCTGCTACTGTGTTAACTCTAAACCTATTACAAGTTTTATACTGTTAACTACAAGAAGGGAATGTAGCCATATAAGCTAATCTTCATAATTTTAGAAATTAGTTAGAACAGGTTATTACTGAGAAATAGGCAAGCTATTTCATCTTCGAATCACAAAGTACCCTTTGCACTCTAAGAGACTCAAGGCAAAATAAACCTCCCCAAACAGGCACAGTGACCAGACACTAATCATACATTTAGACTTCACAAAAATGTTTCACTGTTTTAAAAGGAAAAAAAATCAAATATAATCATAATGAACAATAATATTCAATTATATATCCAGCCTGCGTTGTATCTGTCTTTATACAAACAGTCACAAAATTAACCTTAAAAAAAAAAAATTTGATGCCTAAGCAGAAAGAGTAACTTGGGACCCTGAAAAGTCCTAATACAGCTTTCGATGGTTTACGTTCTGAGACAAATTGCTGAGTTTCCTGAGGTTTTCAAAGCTGACAGCCAAAGGATGCCATTCCTTTCCAAAATTCCAACAGTTAACTTCCTTGTAGACCTGAGTAATCACCTCCCAGGTGCTTTTCACTGGAGCTTGAGAGAAGCCTCAGAATTCTTCTCAGAACTTCCTATTGGCAGCCACTAGAATCTCTATTTCTATACCGCAGAATGTACCGTTTGCCTGTTAAGAAGCATTAGTGATGGGAGTTAGTTTAGTCTTTCTTAACTGGAGAGAGGGAAGGAGAGACACCTCTTGGGGCAGGACACAATTATGAGAGGGACTTTACTAACAAATGCAAGCAGTGTAACCTGGGTCTTTGTACCCTGAATAATTCCACAACAATAAAAACAATTAAAAAAAAAAAGACAATATCAGAGACTATGGCTTTAAAAAGACTATGGCTTGTTTGGGTTTGGTTATTGTTATTACTTATTGTTGTTTCGGTCCTGGCTGCATATGGTTTTTGAGAAATTGGAGGTAAAATTACTGTGTTGTAAGTTGAGGAATAGGAGTTTACAAAGTCAAGACAAGTACTTCTTTATCTAGTGAAATACATATGCAGTGTGTTTCTATGTAAAAATGTGGTTCCACCGCTAGAGGTCTAATATCTAGAGGAGATATTACCTGCATCATATTTTAAAAGTGGGAGATAGCTAAAGGAAAAAAGATATATAAATAGTCCAGTAGGGGTGCAAACCTTTGTTCAAGAGATGACTCTTTGTGTGTTACTCTGTGTTTACATGCTAGATATCAATGTAAAGTGTATTTCATACTGGAGGCCACGATCAGAGTTCTAAAGCCATTGCCAAAAGCTTTATCAGGAGACCCCATTCAATCTCCGGCCTTTGTCCTGTCCAGAGGAAGAAACGGCTGACAAAGGAGGAGGAAAAGAGAAGGGAGAGGAGGAGATAAATGTCAAATGTCAGAGATTCTTCTGAGAAAAACAGCTCTTTACCCAAAAAAGTAAAGAAAACAAAAAAAAAAAGAAAAGAAAAATTAATCCAATGTCATTTTTTCTTGAGAATAAAACCAAAGTAGATTCTGAAATGGTGCCCACATCGGTGGCCCAACTATCCCCTACTGCTTTCTGTTAAGTCTGAAAGAAGAGGAATAAAAGCTCCATGAGAGACTTCAGTTTCATTATGTTCCCTGCAGTCTAAAAAGCAATGGTAAGTGGCGCCAAGGTCTTTAAAGAAATCTGAACAATCGCAAAGCCTTCCAGAATGTTTACATTGAAGGAGGGAACATGTATTTTTCTCCACGTGAAAACAACAACAAAAAAAAGCCATCATTCCTAAATCTGAACACACACATGAGGAAATACAGGAAATAGGCTGAGAAAGCAGCTAACAATTGTCCAATCCCTCTTGGAAAGACTGCGTGGTGTGATGAGGTTAAACCCTCACCTGCTCTGAAAACACCTGCTTTGCTTTGCTTCACACCAGCTCCCATATTGCACTTACAAAGCTCTCTCTGTGTGTATGTATGTGTGTGTGTGTGTTTTGTTCATCTATTCAAAATACATCTGTGTGTGATAATCTCCTTGGAATTCTTACTCAGGCATACTAGTTTTTGTTTACAAGATAATATAGTTTCCACCTCTGTATTGTAAAATCCCAGAAAGATGAGGCTACTTATGTCTCCCTCTTTACAGTGAATGATACTCTAATAGGAAGGCTCAAGAAGACGGTATTGAATAAATGAATAGATGAAAGAGAATTCCATTAAAACAATCATGAGAATTACTTTTAGCCCTTATTCCTTATGTTGATCAATGCCAATTTAACTCACTCCTGGTCTCATTTTTCTAAAAAAGAGAATAATATTTTATTAACTCTAATCTCTCTGCCATAAAATATTAGGAGTCTCACTCCATGTCAAATGGGAAATTTTGTTGTTCCTGTATGATTGGGGCAGAGTTTACCCGAAATACATTTGAACCTAACTATATCCATAGTAACATTTCTCAAAATGTGGTCTGTGGATAGTTCTCATCAAAGTCACCTGGGACATTTATTACATGGGACCAGGAATCTGCATTTGTAATAGCCTAATCTTTTTAAATAAAAAGATTAATTCATGTATTAGAATACAATCTAGGGAAATTCTAGGTATCTTTTTATCTGAAAAATAAATGACACAATAAAAGAAGGCATAGATTGCATTCAAAATAAACATGTCTGGTCCTCTGAGGTGAAGTTACTTTAATACAATAAAGAGGTGGGAGATGGACCCATGGTGGAGCTGGGGCATGTTTGTTTCTGTCTTAAGTTTGACAATATTCCCTTGTTATTAAGAAAAGTTCAAGGTTTGAGGAAAAGCACAGACTTTGGAATCAGACCAGTTACTTGTATGTATCCTGTCAAGCCTCATCTCCATGGGCAAGGTTCCAACACTTGCTTTGGAAGACTAGAGTGCAAATTCTATCAGTCTATATAAAGTGCCTGGCAAATAATTGATGTTCCTGCTTTTGTGTATATTTGCACACACTACTATCTGCATTCATGTATTGTTTAATCTGATTGTATTCTCAATAATAAAAACTGAAATACTTTACCTTATGGCCACTACTCATAGCTCTACTCTGTTTTACAAACATTATCTCCTTTACTCTTCACCACACCCCGAGAGAGAGATATTATCATCAACCCTCCTTTTATGGACAAGGGAAGTGGAACTTTAGTAGGCGATGTGCATTACCTGGACGGGCATCTCAGCCCTCACAATGTGCTAGTTTTGTGCTGGACAAGTAGATGTATAAAACAACAACTTAGTTTTTAGGATTCTTTCAAGTCAGATACAGCATATGCACATATAACTAATCCAAAGTAGTATTAATAACCTCCTCAGGGTACAAATGGGAAGCTCTAAAAGTTCTAGGGAAGAAGAGGTCATTTCCAAGGTTGGTAATAAGGGAAAGTTTCAAGAAAGGGACACTTTTGACTACAGTCAGGAGAGAGAAGTAGTCTGGTAGGTAGAGGTATGGGAAGGTCCGCTCAAGGAAAGGGCAGAGCCAAAATAAAGCTGCGGAAATGAAAAAGCACAGAGAATGTCAGGAGAGGAATACATGAAAGAAAGGAAAAACTGATGAGCAACAAGGCGAAGAAAAGGTGAAATGGTTGGCATTCAGTAGACATCCAGGAAATATTTATGAAATGAATACAAAGTGAGCTTGAGGGCAGTTGAGAAGTCCTTACGGTCAGGCCAGGCTTTGGACTTTTCTGGTAGGCATTGGGTAGCCATTCCAGATTTTTGTGTCATAAATGACACACTTGGAGCACACTCTTCAGAAGCATTTTTAGAATAATCCATAGAGGAGAGAGAAAGGAACAACGCTAACTCAGAAAACAGAGGTAAAATTGGAGACCAAAGGTATGGTTCCAAAACACAACGGTACTAGGAAGCATGGAGAATGAAGAGTAAAAGTAATGAAAGGTTTTTCTCACATTCAGTGTACACACACACACACACACACACACACACACACACACACACACTGTAGCTTCTACACATGTTCATCCAAGACAGCAAATATATTCTCCTCTTGGGAAGGAGGACCAATGCACACCATTTATTCTTCATTTTCCCATTAATTTTAATTATAGAAATGAAATGTATTATTCTACCTTTAAAATTTCGTATCAGGGATGCATGCTGAGAGCCCTTTCAAACTGCATTTCAAACAATTCAGTTTCTTAGGTCTGTGTTAAAAGAGAGAGAGAGAAACCGACACTGTATCATTTCCATATCTGCATTTTCACATGTGGTTTCTTAATGTCCTCCCCTCTGACAGATGACAGCTTTTGGAACCTTTAAATAAATACTTTGGGGGTCTGTGTCCTGGGGGGAGGACCCTGCTTAGCAAGAAAGACAATAGACTAAAAGCACCAGGCCTTACCGTGAGCTGTCTAACCTTCCCCAGTGTTTGCAAAGTATGAGGCTATTTCTGAACCAATATTTTGGTAGGTTCCAGCTGTCATTAGTTGGGAAATGTGTTGTTCACCTTGCCTTCCCTGTTCCTGAACGCGTTGTCCTGTGGCACAGATTTCTCCAGCACAGACAGAAAATACAAAATGCATAAGTCCTGGTAATCATACAGAGGAAGGGCTCCATTTGCATATCCTTCATAATTCAATTTAATTTTTTTTTTTTGTCAAGAGTTCTGAATGCTTTGTGTTTGCTTTAATCAGAATGTTGACATTTACACTGAAGCCAATTTCTCTTTTTCTCCTCCGTGTTTTGTTTAACCACTACAAGTGACAGCAAACTGGAAAGAACAGACTTTTTAAATTGGCTCCTTGCCCGGAATGCATCATTTCTCTTGTAGCTTTCCCCCCTTCCTATGCACTGCAAGAGGAAATGTGAAAACATACTTTGTGAACACAAGAGTGAGGTGTTACTGCTTTTAGATAAAGATTTGTGTTGTATTTTAAAACTAGATTGCTGTACAGTTTCAAGCTATTAGCAGGAGCCTATTACGCCATGGCTGCAGGTCCTTGGAGAGATATGCTTAGTATATTTCAGTAATTCAAGGCAAATAGAAAACTACGTGCGAAAATATTTAATGACAAAAAGCATCAACTCTCAAAGGCTGCAGAAAGCAATAAGCAAGCATGGTACCTGCCATTAACTCTTTCCAACAATATTTTCTCTCGTCTTTCCCTGTTGTGCCCCAAATCATGGAGGAAAGCCCAACTGATACAATAAATCTCTGGATATTAGCCATTCAGAAAAGTCATAAGCAATAGTGCAGTAAGCACCCTGGTCTCTTGAGCAGAACATGCTATTGTTGGGTTTCACGCTTGATCTCTAACAGTTCTATGAGAATGTAGCTTATATTTGAATTAGAATTTGCCCATATGTCAAGTTCAATGGTTTCAACCAGAAATAATTTTGCAAATAGCTTTATCAAACACGTAGAAAAATTCAGCAGAAAAGACCTATCTGGTTGAAATGAAATGTGTCCCTCTGTGGAGTTTCATTCTTCTTCAACAAAGGGACAGCAAACAGAAAAAGAGTGGGTTTCAAATAAACCAGATGTTGAAATCATAAATTCTTCAGCTAGAATACAATTTCAGGAGTCACTGAGGTACCACCTTGCCCTTAAATCTCTTTGATAAGTCCTTGGAAATATCTTATTTTCATGTGTGTATCAGAAATATGAAGTAAACAGATATTATACATGTCAAAGATTTACCTAAGGGGAATCAGAAGAAAAATGTGATGGTAGAGCAGTGGTTCTCAACCTTCCTAATGCTGCCCCCTTAAATATAGTTCATCATGTTTTGGTAACCCCCAACCATAAAATTACTTTTGTTGCTACTTCATAACTGTAACTTTTCTACTGTTATGAGTCACAATGTAAATATCTGATATGCAGGATATATTTTCATTGGCCATGACCCACAGGTTGAGGACCACTGTGTTAAAGTGATGTATTCCTCCTGATCTGTCCATTGTTTAGCTAACATGGTTTCTCATACAACTGTCATCATAAAGTTATGGAGAAATGAGTCACCTCCACAGTGATTTTCAAATTCTGGATCATGATTTATTACTGTGAACTCCACTTAATTGCTCACGAATAGCATTGTGTTAACTGAAAAAGCATAGAATAAAATATAAGATAACAGAATATAGGCACCTTATAATCCAAGCATAGCTGCATGAAAATATATGACCTTGGATTTACCAATGACTTTTTAAATATAATTCCAAAGGCATGATCCATGAAAGAAATAATTGATAGATGGACTTTAATAAATTGAAAACTTTTCCTCTGTAAAACACAATGTCAAAGAATAAGAAGATGGGCCACACACTGCCACTAGAGCCTTCCTTTTTGACTGATGCTGCAGCAGAGTCAGTCACGTTTGCATATTTTGTCCTGTTGCTGATCTTTCAAGAAAGAATATTTAATTCTGAGAGTCAAAGGAAGAAGATGAGATATAGATAGTATTCAGACACCAGGTAGAGTAGAGAGAAGTTTGGGAATTAAGAAAACCAATTTCTTCTTTGTCTAGGTCCCAAACTCCATATTGAATTTCCCAACTTTTCCTGCAGTTAACTAGTTTCAGATGATTCCAGTTCTAGCCACCTCAAATATATGTAAAAATGATACGTGTCTCTTCCAGACAAGCCCTCTTAAAACCTCTCATGCTATCTTTGTGCTTCCTCCTTCCCCAGATAGACATGACTAGAAACTAAATAATTAATCCCAAGAAGACCAAACACAAAGAGGTAGTTACTAAGACAAATTTTAATCAAATTATTGAAAGTCAAAGAAAATTTTCTAAAAATCAACAGAAAGTACAAGTAACACATAGAAGGCAAGTCCCCCTAAATTATAAGTAAATTTCTTAATATAAATCTTACAGGCCAGGAGAAAGTGGTATGATATATTTAAAATGTTAAAAGAAAAAATAAAAGCCTGCCACCAAGATTACTATAACAGAAAACCCTGTTCTTCAGAAATGGAGGTAAACCCAAAACTTTCCCAAACAAAAGCTGAGGAAGTTTATTATCACCAGATATACCTTAGAAGAAGTAACAAAGGGAGTTCTTCATGTGGAAATGAAAGGATTCTAAGCAGTAACACAAAAAATATGAAAATATAAATTTCACTGTAAAGTATATTAGAATATTCCTATACTATGATGAAGTAAATCATTTTTAACTCTAGTGTAAGAGTTAAAAAGCAAATATATGAAACTAACTATAATTATTATAATTTGTTAATAGATATACAATATTTAAAAATTAAATGATAAATAATATAAAATGTGGGATGGGAAGGAAAGTAAAAGTATAGAATTTTTGTCCATAAAGGAATTTGTTACCAGAATAGTCTATTCTAATTATAAAAGTTTTATGTAGGCTGAGTGATCAAAAGAACAATATGTGTAATCATACAAAAGAGAAAGATAAATAATTCCTAGTATGTTATTAAAAAATAGAAGATAAAAAGGAAGACAACAAGAGAGAAAAAGAAAAACAAGAAATACAAAATAGAAAACAATTAACAAAATGGCGGTAGTAAGCCCCAATCTATCAATGTTTACTTTGAATATAAATATGTCAAATTCTCCAATGAAAAGTCAGATTGACTGACAAGATTCAACTATATGCTACCTACAAATGATTCATTTTATCTTCCATATACACACATGCTGCAAATGAAGAAACAGAAAAAGGTACTCCATGCCAATTATAAGCAAAAGAGAGCAAGGACAGCTAACCTCGTATGAGACAAAACAGAAATTAAGTAAAAGCTTCCATAGAAGATATTATATAATAATAAAGGCATCAACTCATAAAGAGGAAATAACTAATGTAAATATATATATATATATACATATATATACATATATATATATACATATATATATATACACACACATATATATATATATATATATATACACACTGAACATTGATGTACTTGTTAGTACATCAAAGCAAATATTAAGAGAACCAAAGGGCAAAACAGACTGAAATACAATAATAACAGAGGACTTTAATGCCTCACTTTCAATAAGGAACAGCCCATCAAGACAGAAAATCGGTAAGGAAAAATCAGATTTGAACAACACTGTAAACCAAATAGACCTAAAATTCAATCCAAAAGCAACAGGGTCCTCATTCTTCTTAAATGCACATTGAATGTTTAAAAAATAAAAAGAAAAGCCAGGGAACTCATCATTTTCTCGTTATTTAAGAGCTGAGGTCTTAGGCAGTCTGCTTTTTATTCTCTTTACTTGTTAGAGTCATCCGTATTTATTTTATTACATTAAAATTTCCAGAGTTTTTGGTTAGTAGAAGGAACAAAGGTGAAAAGCATATCTATTACTTTCTTCAAGAAATGTACATCTTTCTTATTTTTTTAATTCTTCAAATAAACCAGCTATTTGTATCTCATGAATTTCTATGTGATATTTTTTGTCTGAAATTCTCTTTTCTATATCATAATAGGGATGACTTTGAATCTCAGCTTAAAAGTTACTCTCCGCATGACTGTTCCAGACCAAGCAATCCAATTTCTCTTTTACAATGTCATTCTCTACTGCATTGAAGTGTTTAATTTTATTCATTGTGATTAACTTGATATATTCGTGTTAGGTTTACTTTTCTATTTTGGTATCTATTTCCTGTCACTGAAATGTAACATTTATGGAAGCAGAAACTCAGTCCATCTTGATAACGCCTACTTTTTCATATTTTTAGCATATTCTCTGGTGCAAAGTAAGCATTCAGCAAAGATTTGTTGATTTGAATGAATAATAGAATTGTTTGCACCTTATATTTTCTAGTTTAGTTCCTCATTACTCCAAAGAAAAAAATGCATCTCATCCTACTGACTATGGGGACTCCTCTTTTCCTCTCTTGATAATCCACAGTTCCTGGCAAGCAGGAGGGAAGGCCTGACTGACAGGCTTAGGGCTTTGTGGTTACATCCTGAGGATAATTAACTCTTCTAGGCCAGCTGTGACCCCTACTGGGAGTCAGCCTGTGCCCAACCTGATGACAGAATTGGTCCCAAATTAGGCCACTGCACTGGAGTTTCTGTAGTGACTCCTGAGATTTGAATGAACCTGAGACCCTGCCAAATATGAAAACCAAGACAGAATTTAGGAACCAATTGATTCCCCAGAGTCCCTTGCAAATGGTTTTAGAATTTTAGAAAGCAAGTCCAGTGGCACCTCTCATCACCATTTATGGGAAACGCTGCTAGCCATACTCATATGGCCCTTTTATATTGTCTCACATTTTTTAAATTTATATTTCACTGCATATTTCTCCGTATCTGCATTTCAACAAATAGAAACTTTGTCTCTCAGTTTTAGGCTTTTTCTCATCTTTTAAAATGCAAGTACTTCAGGAGCAGGAACATTTGGTCAGTCATTTTGATCTTAATGTAATGAGTTTATTAGGGCCATCCTGGAAGGGGAATTCTGACACAATGCATGCTATTCCAGAAACATGGCTCTCTTTTAAATCTTGCCAGTAGTGGACAATTTCCCCACAGGAGAATTTCTCAGACACTCAGCAGTGCAGTGACACTAACACACACAGATGGAAGGCATAGCATGGAAAAATCAGTCACCAGAGCTCAAAAGAAATTGCCTCCGTGCATGGAGTTATTTTGGGGGGGTGGGGTACAATCTCCAAATCTTAAGATATTTGTGTTTCATATAATGAACAGCCAGTGTGTCTAGGGAAAATTCTGCTTAAAGTTCTATTATCATTTCATATAGGAGAGTTCTATTATTGAAATATTAAAGTAATTGCTATAAATAAAATTGGGTAATGTAGTAAGGAGTAACATACTAAGAGAGAAAATTGGGTTTCTTATACTAGGATGGCCGTACAAAGAGGTGACAATTGAGCTGAGATCCAAAGCTAATCCAATTAAGAGGTAGAAAGAATATAGAAGACCTGTGGGGCATGGTAACTCACACTCACAATCCCAGCTACAGGGGAGGCTGTGGCAGGAGGATCACTTTTGACCAGAAGTTTGAGGCTGCATGAACTATGACTATACCATGAGAGAGTGAGACTCTGCCTGTTTTTAAAAATAAATTTTAAAAATATATGGAAAGGAATAGTTCTAGGCAGAAAGAGTAGCAAATAAAATCTAAGCATTAGAAAATAGTTTGGGTTTTTTTGAGGAAATTAAAGAAGGCCAGGGTGCCAAGGATACCCAGGTTAGATTTCTTTTAGCATTACATACTCTTTTAAGTTGCATACTCTTCTACATACCTACCAAAAATAACATCTGCAAATGAATATTTGGAGGGATGTCATAATAGAAAATAATGTAGGACCAAATCTTGTTTATAAGAATTCCTGATTTGGAGTTTGCAAATGTCATTTCCGTTATGCTGATAACACATTTTTTGTGTGTTTAAAAATAATTATTCACTGAAGATACTCCTTAACGGGCAATTCAAAATGATAGCTGAGGTTGGCAGCCATAACTATGACTTACAGAATGTAGAACTAAAAACCTGGTATAGATCTCTGCTTGAATTGATGAAAATGGTCAAGCTTGATTTTTGTGGACTAGTAAAAGCCTCCTTCTCATTCTCTTAACCTCAGACTCTGACACAGGTACAGACTCCACGGCAATGGAGTTTCTGTGATTTGGCTTTCCAAATCATAGTAGTGTCGATAAACTTGACTCCAAGCCTTTTGATGGGAAACTATCCTGGAACTACCTGAGACACTTGAATATACAGGGAAGGAGATGAAATAATGCAAAAACCCTTCCATGTTTGGCACAATCCGTGATCTGCCTTCCTGCTGAAGGGTTGAAGCCTCGCTGTCCATTTTCCTAATATGGCAGAGGGAATAAGCAGACAAAACCCTAAATGCCGTTTGTCTGTCTAATGGGACTTTTCCCAACTCAATAAAAATGCCAAAGTTCATGCCTACAGTTGATCTTATAAGGGTATATGTGAATCTCTCTAATTGTAGAATATCAATGTCTTAACACAATAACTAAGAAAAAGAGATGAAAGCTATGTTAACCAGTTGGATGAAAGTACTTCAAATTGTATACAGAAAGAGTACACTGTACCCCATGATAGTATTAATGTACACTGCGATGATTTAATTAAAAAAATGCCAATTTCAAAAAACGATAATTTTTGCATAGATGGAGATATTCTTCTTCAAAAGTTATTTTTTCTATGATTTATCTGAGGACATGGAAAGAGATGTGGATGTAAGGCCCATGTTCATCGCTTGTTTCCCTCTCCATTGTGGAGGCTAGGTGGAAGGATGAGTTTAGCCTGAGCCTCCCAGAGCTCAAGCATCTTGACACTGCTGTAAAGGTGTGACAACAGGACACCTGAGATACTGCTCAGAGTCAGTGCAGAATGTGCTTTCCAAGCATCCAGCACGTCCTCATGAATGACAATGGCACTCTTTCCACTCAAGAAATTCTAAGGATGTGGAGTCTCCCTCCCAGAAACCAGGAACACATGTCAAATTCTGTATTATACAGGGTGACCATAAAGTGTGTGTGCAATTTTAAATTGCACAAGAAATTTGTGGCCACCTACTGTAAGAAATAAAAAATATTGAAAAAGAAGAAAACAGATTCCTAATCCCAGACCCACTTTTAGATCAGGGAATCAGAGGGATTTTAAAGCAGTCTTGGCTGAATTTGTAGTTTTACCAAGAAGTGACAGATAAAAACAGGTGAATAGTATTTGGAGAATTTAGTTCTGGCGTATCTTCCCCTGTTAGGTCCCATTAACTTGAGTTTTCAAACATGAGCCACCATCCCCATTGCTATAAGCTGATTGTAATAACACCTTATTACTTGTGCTGACTTTTTCTTCTTTCTTTATGTCTATTATGTTATCACACTTAATAAGCATTTCATTAGATTTTCACAATCACCCTAAAAAGCTGGTGGAATGGAATGAGTAAATACTGCTTCAGGGTGGTCTGTCACTTTGCTAAAGTCACATGGGTAGTTAACAGCAAATTTGAATTGTGCAATGATGACAATCCCAGGATTTGTTTCCTGAATGGCTTGAGTTTGTGTCCCGGTTATATGATTTCAGGTCAAGTTCACTTAGGGTTTTTATGTAAGTCCCTTATCTTTGAAATGGGATGCAATTATTTTATTGATTGCTGTGAAGACTTTCTGTGACTGCGCGTGAAGCGTGGGGAGCATTTTGCATGGAACTTGGCATATCATAAGCTCTCAATAAACACTGGAGATTAGTTATTACCCGCACAGTTAATAAAACCCACAGCAAATGCGTTCTAATGCTTTTTCTACTGCCATTAAAAAGAAAGAAAGAAACCCAACTTCCTTTTTGAGGAATTATAGGGCTGCCAGGTTGTGATTCTTTTACTCTTTAAAAAGGTAAAGGAATGTAATGTCTTTCCTGTTTGATCCCATAGTTACTCTGCCTTGGTAGCATTGAGGGAAGGAAGGGCACCAAGAAAGGTTGGTTTTGTTTTGTTTTGTTTTGTTTTCCCAGACATCAGATTGGCTGAACGAAGCAACTCGAAAACAGATCAGCTGCACATGAATTTTTCATTTTTGAAACATTTTATCTCTCAGATTTTCAGTTTATGCCACCTCTTCACAGCAACTAATTCCAAATTCCTGCCAGCCGTAGTAAAGTCAGACAGCCTTGTATTTTTCTTTCTGCTTTGAGTTTAATAGTGCATGCTTCACTTGGGATGTTTTGGGAATTGGCCACCCAACCAGGGGTGTTCTCTTTTGTTGAAGGATCTTATAAACTTTTGTTCTATGCCTTACCAGCTATATAACCTTTCATCTTAAAATCGCTTAACCTTTTATCTCTGTAAATGTGTTTTCATTGGGCTTAAAAAATGTCTTTGAGGAGGTGTTTGGCCTAAATCCAGTACATGCAGATTCTTTGAAACAATTAGCAAATGGATGAGAATACTTATGAATGAGATAGTTCCTTTAGAAAGGCACTTACAACTATTTTAAGTAAAGGACATGAGACAGAAGCATGAATGTATTCTTTTAAACTACATAGTGAGAACTCTTTTTTTTCTAACTTGGCATAACACCCCAAATGCAATAAGACAAATACATTTGAAAATATGAAAATAAGGTTGAGGGGAGGGAACGTGTCATAACAAAAAGTGCCATAAGTAAAAGCATAGACTCGAAAAATATTTGCAGCTCACACTCCTGAAACCCAAAAAAGCTAAGAAGTGAAAGATCAATAGGAAAGAGGACAAAATTTACATTATTAGAACATAGATAAAAATGGCCTTAGGGTATGAAATGTTGATAAACATGACTCAAAATGGAGAAATACAAACTACCCCCTAGAAATTCAAAGAATCTTCAATGAATACTACATGAAACTATATTCCCGGAAATATGAAAATCTTAAAGAAATCGACCAATACTTGGAAGCACGCCATCTCCCAAAACTTAGCCAGAATGAGGTGGAAATGCTGAACAGGCCCATATCAAGTTCTGAAATAACAACAGCTATACAAAATCTCCCCAAAAAGAAAAGCCTGGGACCAGATGGCTTCACGTCAGAGTTCTACCAAACCTTTAAAGAAGAACTAGTACTTATATTATTCAACCTTTTCCAAAGCATTAAAAAAGACGGAATACTACCCAACACATTCTATGAAGCAAATATCACCCTGATCCTAAGCAGGACAGGCAGCATGGCGAAAACACCCGGCAGGCCGGATAAATGTCCTAGGCGGGCCAGATAAATGTCCTAGGTGGGCTGCATTGGTCCACAGGCCATAGTTTGAGGATG
>CAUYQV010037847.1:0-30300 GCA_963574575.1 Galagoides demidoff
GTAGGTTATGTGTGTGACTCTGCGTGTGGCCAGAGCCCCCAGCCCCGGATCACAGACATAGGACAATAAATATATGAAGCAGAGGTGCAGAGATTACTCAGAATAACGCATCTGGTTTGCACACTTGTGACAGTTCTGACTTACATCTGACAAGCCGAGATATTTCTTTCACTCTGCAAAGATAAGAGTATACCGCCCTTGGTTCCCCTGAGGCCAGGAGAACCCCCAGAACAACAGTGGGTGTTCGGCCTTTATTCCAAGCTGATAGCAGAGTGGTAGGGACCATGGAGGGAGGTGGGGAGCATGTCAATGAAGGAAGTAGTTCATTAATGAGAGGATCTGTAGGGTGATAAATACAGTTCAGAAAAGGGTATGAGACCAAAGGTTTTGTGTACTCAGAGAACAAAAGAGAATCTTGAAATATGACTGCAAAGTTAGATACAACGGGTTACTGTCCTACAGGACAACAAAACTATTAAATATAACCATTGGGGTTATTTTTTTATACCATACAGAAATCATTTGCATGTCTACTGAAGAGAAAAATCATTTACATTTTAACAGTTTCTACAGAGCACCATCTAATTTTACAGAGTTATAAATGTCCAGGGCTCTGATTCATTGCTAAGTAGTAAGTCCATGTTATGTCCCCTAAACAGCCAGGTGACTCTCACTCAGATAGGCTGATTAGACATTGCTTTAATTGAATATTGAAAGGACATTTTGCTCCCCCCCCCAAGTTTTTATAATTCTTTTTAACAGACGGAAAAATTAACATTTAGCTTTGGTGGGTATTAAATGGAAAACAATCTCGAGGGTGGGAGGCTAATGCTCGGGACTGGAGGCCTCAGGGCTCCTCCGGGGGCCTGGCGGCTCCCCAGCAGCGCGGCGTGGATCTCAGCGTCCTCGTCTACTAAACGGGGTGTTGGCAAGACTTTGCCCTAAGGGTCATTTTCAAAATAAAATTTAACCAAAAAAATACTACTTCCCTTTCCTGCGCTAATCGAGAGAGAGAGAGAGAGAGAGAGAGAGAGAGAGAGAGAGAGAGAGAGAGAGAGAGAGGAAGGGGACGCAGCGCACGGTTCCGCCGCCGGGACGGGGACCACCACCCGACCGCGGCTCCGCCCGCCTGGAGCGACGGCTGTGGGGCTCGGCCTGCGCCCCCTGGGTGGAGCGCAGGACCGGAGTCGCCGGCAGGCTGGGAGTAAATTTCCTCGCCAGCATCACACTTTTCTGCCAGAAGTCAAATTGCTCCTTTCTCCCGGCGGAGTGGCTGCTGATATGTGGCCGCCCCACTAGCCAGGAGGCGGCTCCTCCGGCGCCCGAACCCGCGGAGGACGCCTGTCACGCAGAGGGCTGCCCTGGGGCCTGGCAGGATCTCTCCGGGTGGCTGCACCGATGCGCCCCCCCTAGTTTCTTTAAACACACACTGCCGTTGCGCGCCACACCTGCCAGTTGCCATGGGCGTTTTCTGTTTTGACAAGCAGGGACACACCAGCTCCCTTGACTCTGAGCTGCAGACAGCGGATATTGGTGTCCCCGCTGCCTTCGCCGCGAAGCGTAGAGGGTGCGGCCCCTCACCCTCCATTCTCACTTTCCTTCTCAAGTCACCTGGCCTTGGCTAAGCACTGATTCTTCTCTTGAGCTTGAGCCACCCATTCCCCCTTTCCCTGAGAACTCCCCGGGTATTGAGAAAAGCCAGCAGCTTCTCTTTATTCTCAGGGACTCTGGAGCACGGCGCTCTTTTCCTCTCCAGAGTAGATGGTACCATGGACCCCTGCCTCCTAGTTGCTTCTGTTAACTCACTCCTATCAGACCTGCAAAAGCCAAGACTTTACTCCCTCCGGGGTACAGGCCTCTCGGCAAGGCAGAGCAAAAGCCAGGTGACCAAGAAGACCCGAAGCGGCGTTTGACCTGCAGAGAGGGCTTTAGAACCCAGCGCTGAGCACGTATGCAGTGGAGTACACAGGGCAGTGGAGGGGGGAGCACGGTGGACATTCAGGTAAGACAATTCTTATGGCTCAGGACAGGGCTGCATTACAGGAAGGATAGAGGGTCATTACCAAAGTTTTGAGATACACAAATCGAGAAATGTAAAATCCACGGATAAGCTAAGCAAACTGAAACTTAAACACATGTATATCAGAAGGGACACTGTCAACTGTGTTTTTTGGAAGTGAAATAATGGACCATAACACAGTATGTCTCAAAACTTTTGTAGTGACTAGGTAACATCACTAGACTCCCCATGCCTTAACTGCTGTGCATACTTCCCCATCTTTGTGACAACCTAAAATGCTACCACCTATATCCAAATACCCTGTTAAGAGTGAGGTATCTCCTTAGGTTGAAAACCACTGTTAGATCATTTCCCAAAATAGATTCCTAAGGACGTTAATTCATTCTTTAAGCTGTAACTAGGTATTATATGAAAAGAGTTCTACTGTCAGTGTCATGCTGCCCTCGGGAAATGGTGGGTTAAAAAGGGGAACAGGGTTCAGTTACCGGACTTCTCAGATCCTTATTATAGAAATGTGTGTTTGAACCACCAAGAGGGAGACAGATTCTGCAGATTCCCAAATTTAATTGACCATGGAGTTCTTTCTCTTTAAGACCCCCCTTGGATGGAATCTACCTTGGATAACTCAGCTACACTGTAGCCTGTAGAACATTCTCTGGGGACTTCTGTATCCCCCATCTAGTGCCAAGTGCAGAACAAGCAGTCAAAAGGCCCTTATGTTTTTACTGAATGGAAACACCTCCGGAGCTCTGGCAAACCCAGAATGTGTGAAGATACTAGGAAGGAGGCCAGAGCTTCAGGAAACTGCTGCAAAGATGACCTCACAAAGAAACCAGTGTGGTGGGGCTTCTGGGCCACTGGAGGCAACGTGACACGTCCTGCTCCTGCTAGGGGGCAGCCCAGCTGGCGCCTTGGGCTTGCATGGTTCAGAAAAAGGAAAACAGCCCAGGTGTTTGGAAGAGAAATATGCGTGGATGAAATTATTCAAATGTTGACAGATGGATTGGGTCTCCTCTCCTGCTGGCCTGGCAGTCTCTGCGTGGAAAGGCTTGCCCAGGAGATGGCTCATAGCAGCTCTGGTGAAATGCAGGAAATATAAGCCCAGACAGATACAATGGTAGCAAGACACAGTAAACTGACAACCCTCAGGTGTTCGGGAGGGAAGCTGAAGTCAGGAGACCGGCTGAGCTGAGTGAGGAGAAGCAGGGCCCTCCTATTGTGCAAAATACAAAGAGCAGAGTGTTCAAGTCCAAGGATTAGGTTTCTCAAAATGGAAGCCCAAGCTATGCACATTGAGCTCGAAGGTCAGAGGCACAAAACCCTGCCTGGTCCCATGCAGGACGGTACCATCTAAACTACCCATCTCTCCCAGGGTATGGGCAGGGGTCCGGGGCAACAGTGCCCTGATGCTTCCCCTATAAAACCGAGTGAGCAGCCCAATGGCTGGCAAGAGGCAGTGTGTCACCTGCACCCTCCAGGGCTGGAGATCTCTGTGCTGCTCTCCACGTGCTCTGTGTATGTGCAACTCCCTTCAGAGTGGTTATAAACTGTTGCCTCTTAAACGTTTTTCCAGATTAACTGGACTAGCCAGCGCCTGAGGCTCTGTGCTGGAGATCAAAGCACCAAAGGAAGGGGGGAAAAGGTAGGCAGTGGCCACTTCTCCAGGGCTGCTGGGCTCTGAGGGCCTGCTAAGCAGCCCAGGGTGGCTTAAATAAAAAAGAGGGGGGGAAAGCCTGGACAACTTTTTTTGCTCACAGGTCACAGTCAAGCATATTAAACTTGGATGACAGTAAACCTATGACTAACTGGATAATTAAAGCCACACGTCTAGGGGCTGGGGCGGGTCCCTCTTCTGGAATCTCTGGTGGCCTGTTCCCTCGGCAAGTGCCCCTGGTCCTCCCCATAGCAGAAATGCTTCTGTGAAGTTAAAGTCCTCCGTGGTGACCTCTGTTTCCTCTCAAGGTCCATTGCCTCTTCCCCCCACGCCGCCCACTGTCCACTGCAAGGAAGGAAGAAATCTAACCCACAGCCACAGGGCAGCCCAAGCTCCCGCCCTGCCCAGAGAGGACATGACAGAATGTTTCCAGCTGAAACCAGAGTTACTCAGCAAAGCTTCCTGCCCGTACCGGCTGCCTCCCTCTGCTCTTGCAGTTGTACAAAAGTTCTCAGCTGAGAGCCCTTGAGAGCCTCCCCACTTCCTGGGGAGAGTGGCCTGAACTTCAAAGCAGACAGGGCCAAGCTAAGAAACCCCTGGGTTGCTTCAAAGACTGTCTTCTCCCTCCGAAGCTTCTGGTGAATGTTTCTCCCTCATTTCTGAAACAGCATAAAGAGCTGAGGACATTTACAATGTCCCCGAGGCCTGTCTGTGTCTCTACCTTTATTTGCCTCTGAAGGAATGCCCTGGCCCTCTGCCTTGGGGACATCCCTGTGGTGCCTCTGCACTCCCTCCAGCTCCCCTCCCTGGCTGCCCTGACCCCTGCCTTGTCTCCATGGTGTGTGACTTTGTCCTCCCAGGTGGAAGGGCAGCTGCACCTCAGGGTGTATGTGGGCTGTGTGATTTTTGTGCAGTATTCCAGAACAGATTCCTTTTGTTAAAAAAAAAAAAAAATTCTTCCAAACATTTGATGACCTTTGATTTCAGGAAGGTGTGGACCATGTTTAGCTCATGCCTCCATGTACCCCTTGGCCTACAGCCGCTTAACCCTAGATAGGAGGTCCCTAACAGGAGAAGCAAGAATAATCTGGATTTGAACTTTTTAGCAAAAACTCCTTTCCACGAACTAACCTGAAAACTCTAGTGGTCAGGGGTTCTCTGATATCGAATCTTGTGGTCTTGCAAGAGTGCCTAGAAAATGGTGGGGATTCTCAGGTGTTTGTTGGATTATTTTCATTCCTTAAAAAGAAAAAAAAGATTGGGTGGGGTGCCTCATACCTGTAATTCTGGCACTGTGGGAGGTGGAGGTGGGGGGGAGTCACTTGAGCTCAGGAGTTTGACAATAGCCTGAGCAAGAGCAAGACCCTGTCTCTACTAAAGATAGAAAAACCAGCAGAGTGTTGTGGTGGGTACTTGTAGTCCGAGCTACTCTGGAGGCTGAGGCAAGCGGATGGCTTCAGCCCAAGAGTTTGAGGTTGCTGTGAGCTATGACGCCATAGCACTGGACCCAGAGTGAGAAAGTGAGACTCTGTCAAAAAAAAAAAAAAAAAAAGGAGGAAAGAAAATAGAAGTCACTTTTTCAGCCCAAGATGGTGTCTTTGCAAGCAGTGAGGCCCAACATGTTGAGAAAGTATCATCCACATCCCGTGGCGGGAGGAGCTGATGCTGCCAGACCGCTTGTCTCACCCACCATCTCCCTATCTGTGTAGAGCAGACTGAGACCAGCTAACCAGATCAACCTCCAGGAGACCTTCACACTGAGTCAAAGACATCCTGTGACTTCTAAACCAAAAGGAAAAGTATGAAGATGATTGTCCTGTGAAGTGGATGCTTGTCCTCCAGCCTCAGAGCTGCATCGGACGTTACTACCCACCTCTGGCTTCCCCTTGGGGCCACTGAAGGTGCTCAGTGTGGAGCCTCTTGGCTGTGGCTGTGACTTCCTGGCTGGCCAGGCCTGAGAGAGGTGAGGGAAGAAGCCCAAGAGGCAGGTGGAAGCTCAGTGCACCTGGGGTGACTGGGGGGATGTGGCCGAGGACACACAAAACCACAGTGGGGACCACCTCCTATGCAGAAGCAGCCTTGTTGTCCTGCCTCGCCCAAACGCACAAGCCAACCTAAGTACACGACTCCAAACACAGGTCCCCCGCTGTACCCGTGTGTGTCTCGCCAGATTGCTTTGTTCTTGGAGAGAAGCAAAAACTGTAAACATCACATTCTTTTTCAGTGTTGAATTACTGCTGTTTAAAAGTCAAAGAAAAAAAAAGTTGTAGTCAAACCATCTATTAACAGATAAATTTCAGTAAGAGCAGTGTAAGTTCCCGCCAGATGGGTTTCCAGAAGGGAATGACATGTCGGCAAGGCAGTTATTAAGTGTGATGACAACCACCAATTTAGTGAAGGGTCAGTGGTTTGCTTGCTTATTTTTTTATTTTTAAATATTGAAACGCTCTGAGTTATACCCTGATCATTTACTTGAAGTAATACCAAGTAGTATCATTATGGTAACAGAAAGAATTCAACCCACTTCCTGGCAAGGAATGAGTATTTCAGTTTATTCTACTTTTCTAAAGTTTAAAGTTCTTTAAGGGTAATCTCTAAGTTGGGTCAACCCAGACCGAAGGAACGCTTCCTTGGTGTCCCTTGAGCTTGCAAATCCCAAGACCTTCTTTGTGATACCCTCTGAACAATGTGACTAAGCTCCTATCCCCCGGCCCCTCTGCTGCCAACGAGCCAGGCAAAAGGCCTGGAAGACACGTGTGGGTCATAATGAGCCATCTGGCTGCCTGGCAGAAGGAGCCCACGGGGCAGGTGTCTGACATTCATTACCACTTTTGCCAAGAAACAGGTTTGGTTTTACCCAGAACAGCCCAGCCTCCTCTTGGTCCAGGACACTTTCAGGAACTAGGCTCACAATTCTCAACCTTTACATTAAGTTTTTTTTCTTGGGCAGCGGAGCCTGTAAGCTGAGCTGTTCCAGGGATTTCATTTTGACCACTACCCTCCTCATCTAGAACAAAGGGGGTCTCACACACCTTACTGCCTTTGCACTTGTACTGACCAAGCACAATGACAGCGCCAAGACTTGGCTCTTAGGGGTTTTCGTTGTTTATTCGGGTTCTCCAGAGAAACAGAAACAATAGGAGACAACTGTATATGCCTCTGTGGGTGTGTATGCGTATAAAAGGAGGTTTATTACAAGGAATTGACTTATGTGGCTATAGAGACTGAGAAGTCCCATGATCTGCTATCTGTAAGCTGTAGACCCAGGAAGGCCAGTGGTGTAATTCAGTCCAAGTGCAAAAACCTGAGAACCAGGGCAGCTGGTGAGTCAGGTATCAGTCAAGGGCAGGGGAAGAAGAGATTCGATGTCCCGGCTAAAGCATACTTCCCACAATGGGAAGGATGGTCTATTCGACTGAGTCCACCGATCCAAACACTAACCTCATCGGGAAACATCTTCCCAGACATACTCAGAAACGTTTAACCTGGACTCCCTGTGGCCAGGCGGGTTGACACATAAAGTTGCTGTTTTTTGAGACAAAGTCTCACTCTGTCACTCTGGGTACAGTGCCATGGTATCATAGCTCACAGAAACCTCAAACTCTCAGGCTCAAGTGATCCTCCTGCCTCCCAGTCTTCTAAGTAACCGGGGACTACAGGTGCCCACTACAGCACCCTGCTAGGTTTTCTAATTTTGGTAGAGACAGAGTCTCGCTCTTGCTCAGACTGGTCTCAAACTCCTGAGCTCAGGTGATCCCCCCGCCTGGGCCTCCCAGGGTAATAGGATTGCACCTGTGAGCCCCTGCCCCCGGCCACACTTTGTTTTTTTAAATGAACATGCTATTTCATATTAAAAGGTTTAATATACAACAACGTCGCTTTTGGAGAAGTCCTTTAGTTATTCCCTGCTGCCAAACAAAATGCCACTCCCAAGAGTTTCCTGTATAGATATTCTGGAGTCACCACACACCCACTGGGACATGTGTCACAAATAAATAGTTCCTGATATAGTATCTAAGCTCAGCAACAATTTGCCTTAAAAACTAAATTATAGCCCCAGATTGTCCATGCACAGGGTACCTCTCTGTAACTTGGTTTTGATTTTTTTTTTTCTAGAATGGGAAAGGAGGTGTTGTGAGAGCTTGTTTACTGGCTGTCACACCTGAAGAGGGCCCTTGGTCACTGGTAGTGTTGGGATCGGGCAGACTCAGGCAGAGGGAAGATGAGGACTGGGACCCACGGGGCTGCACTAGGGTGTTACACAGCAGCAGAGGGAGTGTATTTCTAAAGCTCTAGAAAACTAGAGCAGTCTTTACCCCTTCAACAAAGGAAATCATCAAGGGGGAGGCAGATTTCTTTCTTTCTTTCTAATTTTTTGAGACAGAGTCTCACTCTGTTGCCCAGGCTACAGCTCTATGGTGTCAACCTAGCTCACAGCAACCTCAGACTCCTGAGTTCAGGGGATCCACCTGCCTCAGCCTCCCAAGTAGCTAGGACTACAGGTGGCCACCACAACGCCCAGCTAATGTTGCTATTATTTGGTAAAGATGGAGTCCTCCCTCTTGCTCAGTCTGGTCTTGAACTCCTGAGCTCAAGCGATTTTTCTGCCTTGGCCTCCCAGAATGCTAGGATTATAGGAGTGAGCCACTGCCCACAGCTGATGAGGAAGATTTAGGTCCTTCAGACTCAGGAATGTCCTCTGGGGTTCTGCTGATTTGGAGATAGAATGTTAGAGCACACCCAGACCAGGCCTTGAGGCCAGTCTCAGACTACAACCTGTTTAGTGTAAAGGATTTTTTTTTTTTGTAGTTTTTGTCCAGGGCTGGGTTTGAACCCGCCACCTCCAGTATATGGGCCGCCACCTCCAGTATATGGGTCCAGTGCCCTACTCCATTGAGCCACAGGCGCCACCCTGAAGGATTTTTTAAAATTAAATTTATCATCATTTTTAAATTGAAAAACTACAGGTAAAATTGAGATTTCTGACTTTATTCTAGAATCACCAACTTTTGGCAACAATAGATTCATTCTCACATAGCAGCAGTGGGCAAGAGCCAACGATGGCCATCTCCACTGGCCAAAGCTTCCCCTCTCCTGCTCACTGGCCCCAGCACAGGCCCCTGCAGCCCCGAATCCACTTCTTGCTTGGTGCACAGGCACTGAGGGCCCACCATGCAGCTCTTACCATGGCCCCCTGCTGCTCTGTTCTCTCTACCTCTCAGAGGAAGTCCTGGACCAAAGTCACCTCTGAGAACTGTAGTTCATTTCTGCCAAGGCTCCCATGAAAATACAAAAGCCTCCTTCCTGTTTACTAAGCCAAAGGATGGCAGGCTTGAAACTTTTGAAACAATAGCTATAGACAGTGTTAGCCGTAGCTCTCCACAGCTCCTTGTTCACATGGGGACTTTGTAACTCTGGGACAGCTGGGGACACATGACTGACTGTACGTTCAAAAGCTCACGTGCGGGATGCCAGCCTCAAGCATGCAAGGGAAGCTGGTAGGAGTCCAAATCTGCCCTTTGGACTTGGGGCAGGTGGATCTAGTGTGCTAGGCACAGAACAATGGACCCTCAGGAGCAAAAGAGTGAATGGTCACAGCTAGGGTCCAACACCGCTGGCCCTAGTTGAGCCCAAGATGCAGCCTCCAAACTCAAAATGGCCAAGAAACAGGTGGGACCCGGTGCCTGAGCACACACAGGCAGCCCCTCACACCAGACGGCACCCAGAGCCCAACCACACACAGGCAGCCCCCTCATGTCAGACTCTCCGGATGCTTTGCAGTGTTGGGGGGGGGGTCCCCGGGCTCACACACCCATCAGCTCTCAGGGGCTAACGTGAGGCTTGGGACTGAATCATGTGGAATGTGCTATAAGGGCTTCGGATTTGGAAACATCAGAACCCTGTGAGGTCCCCTAGATGGCATCTGTTCCGGGCTTCCAACGTGAGGCTGCTCTTCAGAATCATCTAGAAGCATTGGTGGTTCAGTGGTAGAATTCTCGCCTGCCAGAATCATCTAGAATACTTTCAAATCACAGATTCTGAGGGTCCCACTCCACCTGACCCTCAACACACACACACACACACGGGTTGTGATGGGGAGTGAGGTTTGGGAACCACCAACGTAGTCCAAACCCTTCATTTTGGTTTCTCAAGTACCAGATTCTAGGATAAGTGACTCTTCCAAGGCCACACAGCTGGTTTTGAGGGACTGGGATTATAGTACAGGCCTCTTGACTATAATCCAGAGCTTTTTCTGCCACACACTACCTCTGGGGGTACCCATAAAGGGTGCTGCTGGACTATCCCAGAGATTTTGGGATGTGGAAAGAGGGAAGAAGCACAGTGTAAGGCTGGGCGCGGTACTCACGCCTGTAATCCTACCACTCTGGGAGGCCAAGGCAGAAGGACTGCTTGAGGCCAGGAGTTCAAGACCAGCCTGAGTAAGAGCAACACCACATCTCTATTAATAATAGAAAAATCATCCAGGCGTGGTGGTAGATATCTGTAATAGCAGCTACTTAGAAGGCTGAGGCAGGAGGATCACTTAAGCCCAGGAGTTTGAGGCTGCAATGAGCCATGATCATTGCACTCTAGCCTGGGAGACAGAGTGAGACTTTGTCTCACAGGAATCTGTGTCTCAAATACAAACAAACAAACAGAAAAAGAAGCATATATCCCATGCAAAGTTACCCCAGATCATTTTTCTAGTATTAACCTCAGTCTGAAGTTTCTCTGGGCAAGAGACTCTGCCTCTAGCTCTACAATTATCCCTTGTCCTTTGAGAGATGAGGGAAAGTACTGTATGTGTGTATGTGTGAACACGCCTCTGTGCCTCAGTTTACCTCTTTTTAAAATAAAGAGAATGGCCAGTACCCTTATGTCTTCTCCTTTGGGGATCTGCAGGTTGATTGAACGGCCACACAGGGGCATCCCCTGAGCCCTCGAGGCAGGGCCAATGGAGATGTTCTTAAGGCCAGGGCTGCTCTTGGCACACATGATAGTAATCCCCCTGTCAGAACACCATAGAGGGTCTTCTGGCTGTCTCCCCTCCTTCCATGAAGGGCTGCCTGATTTTCACAGTTTCTGGAGGGCTGGTGAATTATTTCCTGAGGGTGATCTCAGGAGGAATTCCAATTTTGAGGACCTGAACAAGATAAAAATTAAATGCTACTACTACGGCTACTGCCCTAGTTAAATAAAATAAATTAAAAGTATATATATATCAATGAAGCGTTGTAAGTATTCCCATTTCACAGATGTTGAAAATGAGGCTCAGAAAAGTTAAAGAACTTACTCCAGATCACACAGCTGCTAAACGATGGAGTCGGGATTAAAACCCATGTGGTCCAGTCTCCAGAGGCAAAGCCCAGATAAAGGGGTTGATGGCTGGCCACTGTCCTCATGAGCTTGACCTTTCCTGTAGCAGTGCGGTGTTCCGCCCTGGCCCAGCCAAGGCCAAGGCAGCGCGGGCGGACAGCCCCGCTTAGGGACTGCCTGACCCAGCCTGACCAAATTAGAGCAAGTAATGGGTGTGACATAATTGGACATGTACGTTGTTAATTGAACCCGGTGGGAGATGATTTTAAATAGAGGCAAATACCATAGTGTGAATTATTTGGGTTAGGAAGCTCCTATTCTGAGTCTTGTAGGAAAACCAAATTGTGTCATGAAACCCTGAAAACTCCCGAGCTGCCCCAGAGTCAGGCGCGCACAGCCTGGCAGGCGGGGCGTTTCTGACATTTCCCTCTCACTTCCTACTGTCTCATTCCCAAACAGCTCCCAAAGCCCAAACCCAGAACCACTAATCTATTCCTCCTCCGGGCAGAGAACGCCAGGACCCGAAACCCAGACTGCAAAGCCAGCTGGGGAAGGCTGCAGAAGAGGCCCAGCGGCGAGCCTCCATCCACACCCACTCTCATCCCTGCTCCCTGTCTCAGGTTCCAGAACGAACAACCCGCCCGGGGGTCCTTGCGCGGGGCCCACACAGGTGCACTTCCTCTGGGTACTACCGTGTACCCAGCTCCCAGTCCTGTCCCTTCATCACCATCAGAACTCAGCTGTCCAATGCCCACGCCTCGGACTTGCTTCCTGACCTCCCTGAGGCATCACTGATCCTCAGGGCGTGTGTGTTGGTCCTCTCGGGCAAGACACACAGACTGTACGTGACATGTGACCGGCACCCAAGAAGTGTGTGCAGTTGAATTAATGAAGGAAGGTAGGAGTAGCAAAAGCTTGGCAGGAAATCTCATGCCTCACTCCAGTAAGTCTAACATTGGATTTCAGACTCATGAAAATGAAATTCAAGAGCAAAAGAAACTTTGCCTTTTTAAAAACTAAACCCTTGAAATAACGCTAGCTGGCAAGGATGACCAAGATAAATATACGACTCACCGTGTCCCCCCAGCGTGCAGCCTCTTTTTCCTCCTTCCTAGCAGAGTTCTGTACTGCTGGGCCGCGTGGTTGACAGGGACTCACACGGTCACAGTTCTGGGGACCTTGGTAGGTTTAAGCCAACCCGCAGATCCCATCATTAGAGCCCCAGAAACTGGTTTAGGGATGGTCGTCTACTGTAGGCCAATGCAGGAAGACTTTGCTAGGGACTTCTGGAGAAAGTAGTTTCCTTACTCTAAGGTTGTGCGAATGTAACTTGGTTGTGTCTGGCAGCGACCCTGGGATCACCAGGCAGCCATCTTGGGTCACCAGGCAGCCATCTTGGGATCACCAGGCAGCCATCTTGAGATCTCCAGGCAGCCATCTTGGGATCGCCAGGCAGCCATCTTGGGATCACCAGGCAGCCATCTTGAGATCTCCAGGCAGCCATCTTGGGATCACCAGGCAGCCATCTTGGGATCTCCAGGCAGCCATCTTGGGATCTCCAGGCAGCCATCTTGGGATCTCCTCAGAATCAAGCCAGCACCGCAACAGGCTAAGAAGACACAGAAAGACGTTGGGTCTTCACTGACTCACCAAGTTACTACATCAGGCCTGAAGCCTGCTCAACTTCTGGATTCTCAACTCTGTGAGAAAACAAAGCCTCTTTTTTTTTAAAGCCAAATAAATACATAATACAATAATGGATTACTTTTTACAAGTGAGTTCAAAGACTGTATTTTATCATTTCAAATCCCTTTTATTTTACAGCTTACTTAACTAAATAAACAAACCGAAACTCCCCAGTTTTCTATTCCTCTGTCAAAACCTTACTGAGACCATTAGGCTTGTGACATCCCGCATAAGTCAAGAAGTAATAGAGTTTTCAACAAAATAGAAGCTTATTCCTCTCAGACAAAAGAAGGCTAGAGGCTGGCTAGCATGGAGCGATGGTGTTATCAGGTTTTGTCTTTTTGTTCTGCCATCATTAGCCTATGGCTTTGTTTCAAGATCACTTCCTAGTCCAACGTGGCAGCTAGAGCTCAAGACATCAGATTGGTATTTCTGTTCCAGGAAGGAAGGGAAGGAGGGGAGAAGGAGGAAAAGGAGTGGGTCAGTAGTCTCTACCCTCCAGCAACTCCTGCCCATGTCTCACTGGCCATTGGCTACAAATATGGCTGCCAAGTAGAGCCTTTCAGCTAAACACACTGCCACCCAGACTAAAATCTGGGTTCTGTGGCCAAAGAAAAAGGGAGAATGGATGGCCAATAGGCAACTAGCAGTTTCTGCCCCACCCTACTTAGTAAATACTCCCAGCTTCCGTGTTCAGATCTACCACTCGGTGGCTGCTCCTCCAAGGAGACCCATGTTCAAGTTGTGATCACTCTCTCCGGGAGCCCTTAACATCGAAGGCTGGGTTTTTTTTCCCCTAAAGATCCTCTGATTTTCCCAGCTAGGACACATTCCTGGGTATGGTAGGCCGGGTATGGTAGCTCACACCTGCAATCCTAGCATTCTAGGGGGCCAAAGTGGGCGGATTGCCCAAGGTCAGGAGTTGGAAACCATCCTGAGCCAGATTGAGACCCCAAATCTAAAACACCCAGGCATTGTGACAGGCCCTGTAGCCCCAGCTACTTGGAAGGCTGAGGTAAGAGGATCACTTGAGCCTAAGAGTTTGAGGCTGCTCTGAGCTATGACTCCAGTCTACCAATAGTGACAAACTGAGACTCTGCCTCAAAAACAAACAAAAGAAGCACTCATTGAGCACCTACTGTTTTTTTGTTGTTAGACCACATTAGTATTTCACTGGAATCTTCACTTTGGGTTAACTCATCACGTACTTGAATTTTTTCTGTCATGCTCCAGCCAGAACTGTGCTCTTGTCAACACAGGTCTGCAGTTGGATGGGTCAGTTTCTAACCTCCTTCTGTCATTAATGTTCCCAATGTGGTGGTTAAGGCACGATGGCCTAGGGTGGCTGTGGTTGGCAAGGCTGCTGGGTGGACTGGTCTTCTCCAAGCCCTCATGGATGACAGGACATGGTTTTGCCTGGGGACGGGTGACTGTGTGAGGCTGGGATGAGGATTTCTTCTTCTGTTATCTCAGGGCCTCTGGCCCTTTCCTGTATATTTCAGGCCCCACAGAGAGTGTGGGAGCCTCCATTAGCAATGAACAGCCTGAACAGGGCAAGTTAGATAGTAGAAAGGAAGTGAATTATTGTCTCACTGGACACCAAACACATGCTCCTCCCCACCTCACCTGCACAAAAGCAGGAGAAATTAGGGAAAACAAAAAGTTTGATAATGCTAACAAAACGTGTTACCTTGAACCTTTATGTAAAGAATACTTTTCAGAATTATCTAGTTCTTTCATTTACTTGATTTTTCCCATTTTGATTTCAACTATAAACTAAAAGCTGTCGTAACTCATAATTTCACATTCTGTTATGTCTTTTCAAATAGAAACATCATCAGGCAGATGTGAACAATTATCCCCAATTGTAATTTTCTTTAAGGTGAAGTCTTCAGAGGAACAGCTAAATTATACCGCAAATGATTGGTTTAAGACTGAACCAATATTGTGGGTTGAACCAAGATGACTTGACCGTAGATTTTAAAAGTTTTGTTTACTTATCCAGTCATCCCTTTTATTACAGATACTCAAGTATTTTAAAACCAAATGATTTTAATACTGCAAGGTTTAGAGCCAGAGGCATTCGTCATCTTAGTGAGCAAATGGTAAGTGGTGAAAAGGTTTCAGAAGAAAGAGGCTCGGTGACTACGTGGAGGTGACAGGTAAAGAAATTCCAGAAGTAGATGTTAGCGTAATGTCTTTTTAATTTCCAACAGCAGATGGTTACATCACAGTTCCAAACAGTCCCCATATATCGTTTGGCTTACACAGAGCTTTATTCTCCAGGGAAAATAAGCAGCCTGAAGTCAAAAGAGGTGTGTTTTGCTGATAAGCCAGCCCACTCTCAAGCATCACACTGTGACCAGATCCTTTTGGAAAAGTAATACTGGGAATGACTCGGTTCCCCCAGAAAGCACAGGCAGTCACCAGGGTCCAAGGTCATGAGGAGAACTGGGTGGACTTCACAGGACATGTTTCCTTGGGTCTTGGGAGGACACACTGAGGAAAGCACTCACTCAAACAGGCAGGATTGATCTCAGAAAGGTCACTCGAAGGAGGACTTATCCAAGAATGGCCTCTTCCTCTGCCACTGGGGAGAGGGCCAGCCGGGCCTCTGGCAGCCCCGAGCCTGGGCTTCCTTCCAGGGCTGCAGCGCCCCTGCGGGCAGTTGAATAGTGTGACCCTGGGGTGAAGACACCCTGGACAGGCCTCTGAGGCTGGAGAGCCCGACCAGTACTTCACGGGTGAGCATTGCACTGTCCCTGGAGATATGTCCTTGCCTCGATTTTTAGAGTCTCCCTCTCATACACCACAACCTGGTTTTCTCCCTGGCTTTGGCACAGAAGAGCCTGAAGCTACAAAGCTTGGAGGGCCACATCTGTCATTTTACACAGGGGCATGGTCCTATACAAATGGCTACGTGACACTGGGCAAGTCACTTCACTTCTCTGTGTCTCAGATGCCACGACTGGAAAGTGGGAATTATAATACCATTCACGTATGAGGCTTCTAACGAGCACTCACCAAGCCCTGTTTGTAAAGCACTGAGAACAAACAGTGCCTGGTTATCAATAAAAGGAACAGGTGAGCAGTTTCTCCCATTGTACTTTCTCCCCAGGTTGCCTTCACTTAAATACCCATTTTTGTGTCCAAAGAACAAAGATGACAAGAAAATTGAAATGTCTCACCACTTGGTCTTGGAATCCTTTAATTCTGTCAATAGTTCCTGAGATATTAAAAGATACCTCCGTGTGTGTGTAGATTCTTTTAATTACACAGCGTCTGTGCTGCTTTGGTTAAGTTTTAATCTGATGTGGAGGGCTAACTCACCTTTGTTAACTTTTAGCACATGGGTTTCAGGAACACGTGGATAAAATGTAACTAACATTATCTCGGTTCAAATTCCTCTTTTGGGATTGTTGTCTCACGGAAACTTTGTAGGGTTTTGGTTTGTTTTTTTCTTAGTTCCAGACTTCCTCACATGGAGACAGATTGATGCCAAATTAGGTCTGTAGAGACCTCCTTTTGGCTTCTTAGGTTACTGTGCAGAACGTGTTTTCATGCACATTGAAGACAGTCCATTAGTTCTTGGCAAGGAGAATTATGTTTTCAAAGCTGCTCTTTCTAACCAGCCTCCCCTTCCTCATAGGCAAAATCTCACTGAAGGTAAGAGGCTCTCCCCCATTTGTGGAGAACAGGGACAAATTCCATCTACAATTGCCCGGCTGTGCCCCTGGCTCTTACCTCCACCAGGCCCCTGGACTCTGATTTGGATCAATCATTAGGTCCCAGTGCACGACACAGATAAAAATCTCTCCCTCCCTTCTGGGAGAGAAGTATTTTTATTCCAAAATCATATAGTAAAGGCTTTGAAAAGTAATTCCCAGACTTTGCCTCTGGGCAAGGCATGTCCATACACATCTGAAACTTTCCATCAGGGCCTTACATGTTACATTTACTGAGCTTCTGAACTCTCACACTGGTCGCGGTTGAAAAGGAAACCAAAAAGTTTTACTCCTGTCTGTTCCAGCAAAAAGGAAAGTCATAATGCTGTGGGCTGAGCAGGATTCTCAATGGAAGCTTTAGACTGGCTTCCTGGGAGGAGAACCCTGCAGATTTATTTTATAGTACCTAACTGCCACTGGGTGTGGACTCCTTGACCTCAGTGTGCTCTCTGAGCCAAGCCTCCTTCACATGGAGAGGTGAACACAGTTGGGAAAGGTGTGGCAGTGGTAAGGATCAATACTCACTGGCAACCAGAATTTAGGAACGTGGTTACCATAGTAACATTGTCAGCCCTCAATGACTGTCATGAGGTGAAAAAATCCTCTTAAAATAAGTGACACCAGAAAAGATATATTTATAAACCTCTCACCAAACACCTATCTGTTCACAAAGTAGACTGTGTTCTTTAAGCTATAGATACACAAAGATTGGGGGAAATTCATGACATAGAATTTTTCTTGAATGAAAAGTGTTCTTAATTCTCATCCCTAAAATATGGTCCATGCAAAATAACTAACACAGATTATTTTTTAAAGGGGGAGAGTTTTGAGGCATTATGGACTTTTTTTTTTTTTTTATTTGAGACCATGGGTCTCAATGAGTGCCATGGCATCACAGCTCACAGCAACCTCCAACTCCTGGGCTCAAGCGAGTCTCCTGCCTCCGCCTCCCAAGTAGCTGGGACCACAGGCGCCCGCCACAACGCCCGGCCATTTTTCAGTTGCAGCCATCATTGTTGTTTGGCGGGCCTGGGCTGGGGATTCGAACCTGCCACCTTAGGTGTATGTGGCTGGCGCCTTAGCCGATTGAGCCACAGGCGCCGAGCCTAGTGCGGTGATTTTCAACCCGTGTGCTGTGAGAGGATCTTAGGTGTGCCGCAAATATTCTTAAAGATCATTCATTAATTTATTTTTGAAAGAAGTTTGAGCCCCAGTAATTATATTCTTTTTTACTCTTTTCAACATAATTTAAGCATGCCTCAGGAAGTTGAACTCTAGATTCAAGTGTGCCATGAGATAAACAAGGTTGAAAAATGCTCTAATACTTACCAGAGCCTAGATGTGAGGGTGAAGGTTGACGCCTGCCGGAGTTGTCAGGTCATTCGCTGGAGTCCAGGTTCCCTGTTCCCACAGGGCCAAGCAGGTTTGGTTCCAATTCATGACCCCAGACAATGCAGTGACTTAGCTTTGGTTAACTGCCCTCTGAATATGATTCCAAATTTAAATGATGGATTGAAGACATTAAGAAGTATCACTCTGCTACACTCCTGAGAAACTCCAAGCATCTGCCTTCTTCTGCTGGGCTTCCTGGGTTGTAATTAAGGTTCTTGCTTATTATTTAAAGGGAAGTTTCCTGAATTGTTTTCAAGAAATATGAAATTTTTCCCCAGCCAACTTACTTTAGAAGCCTTAGTTTTTTAACTCTAGGATGATTCCCCATTTAGTTCTGCTCCTGTCTTAATATAATGATGATGATAATAACTTGTCTCTACAGAGCGCTCACTATGGGTGAGGCAACACTACTTGGTCCCCAAGGTACTATTATATCCACCTTTAGAGTTGACCACCCCAAGGCACAGAGCACGGAGTGACCTGCCCAAGTCACTGGTAAGGGCAGTGGTAGAGCTTCATGATAGCCATGCCCTTAGCCCCCACCAGCTACCCCTTTCCTGCATTCATCAGCATTTACTTTCTGCCTTTACTTTCCAGTCTTGACCACTGGGAGTGTGGTTTTTGCCCAGGTGCCTTTGACTGTGGTCATATTTGTGTGACTTCTTGTTCTGCATTCCAGTCTTACAATACCCACAAATATTATGAAACCCTCAGGCTGTGTCTTCTGCGTCAGCTCCCTGAATTGCTCTGTCTTCCGTGCCAGAGGCTTGCTGCTCCTGGTGGTCCTTCCTTCATGGCAGCTCACTATCAAAAGCCCGGGACAGCCTCTGGCCTGTGACTCTAAGACCAGCTCTTGCAGGGGATTTTTTTCTTAGGATTCCATTCCTGCTATTGAAATCCTGTCAGAAGAGTGACTTCCTGTAGTACATACCAGCATAATCTCTCCTTTCCTTGATCCTATCAGGCACTGTGGATATGATATCAGCTTGTTGGAGGGATGGAGGGAAGAGATGGGGAAAATGGACACAGGATTTTTAAAAAGTAGAAAAATACCCTTTTACTTTTGTCATCTTTCTCTCCCAACCCCATAACCACCTCAGGGCTTATCCTGAGAAAAACATCAGATGTATCCCAATTGAGGGGCATTCGACAAAATACCTGACCAGGACTCCTTAAAACTGTCAACGTCATCAAGAAAAGTTAAGTCTGAGAAACTGTCATAACCAAGAGGAGACATGAGAAGTAAATGTAATGAGGTGTCCTGGATGGGATCCTGGAACAGGAAAAGGACACCAAGTAAAGCTGAAGGAAATCTGAATAAGCAATAACGCATAACATTGGCTCACTAATTACCTGTGCAGGGAATGGGCCATGCCAACCTAGGGGGTCAATAACAGGGGACACTGAGTGCAGAGTATTTGGGAACTTTCTATATTCTGTTGGCCATTTTTCTGTAAATCTAAAACTGTCCTAAAGTAAAAAGTTTATTTCTGAAAGAACATAGGCAAGGTAGTACAGTCCTGTCCTATTCGTGAGGTTCGACTGGGCTGGATGACATACTGTGTCCCTTTCTTTACAGAAACTTTGAACCAAACACTCCCTCCTCTCCTCTAAAGTGCTTTGGACCTTGTACAGGCAGGGATACATCCGTTTTTATTGTTTCTTCTGGTCCATGTGGCAACTTTTATGATACCTGGGTTACATAGTAATGACATCTGGTGAAAGGTCACCAGAGTGGCCTCCCTGTGCCAATCCAGGCTGGGCAGGAAAACTGACTGAGATGAACTTAATTCCATTCAATTCAACAGATGTTGTTAACTAGCATCTACTATGTGTTGTAAGCACTGGGAATCTAAAACTGAAAGACTCATTTTCAGGATGAGGGGACATGTATCTGTGGACAATTCCATAGAGCTAAGTGCTGTGGCAGATGTGTGGCAGGTGTTGAGGAAGCTTGGGAGGAAAGACACCTTACTGGGCAAGAGGTGGCTATTCAGCCCTAGGAAAAAAACCTCACCTGAGGTGCAGGTGAATCCTGGCTTGGGGGAACCTGTCCTAGTTCTGCAGGGGCTCTGCTGTGTCTAGTTTCCTCCAGGTTCTGGGGCTCTTTCACAGGGTTTCCACACAGCAGCAGTGGGACTACACTAGAGCCAGTTTTCTTGGCAGGGCATAAATCTTACATTCCATGGCTCAGTTTTTGTGAGAACATCAAGGGGCTTTGATATACACTAGTAGCAAAATCACCGTCCAAGTTAACTTGGCTTACTCCTGTGTCTCTGAGGTATGAATGGAGAAGGGAGATTTGTGCAGGATTTTCTGTACTGTAAAACATGTTGGCAATCTGAGTGGTGACAGCCCTGTCTTTTCTGTTTATGCCTTTACGAGTGATTAGCTAATCAGGACAATGGAGATTAATGCTATTTGCTAATACTTTTTGAGAGTGAGGCATAGGCAGTTTTTCCTTAGGTTTGTAAACCAGATCTGAAGACACTCCCTGGACCCTTTTCCTCCCAGTGAGAGATTTAATGAGACTTATTTCCTTTAGGTCTTCACATTTCAGTTTGAGGCAACATGCAGAGCCCATTTTGTAAATGTGACAGTTTTTTTTCTTTTCTTTTTAGTTTAAGTTATTACATTAGAGAAGCAATTTCCTACCAGAAGTTTTCTTTTCTTTTCTTTTTTTTTTTTTTTTGAGACAGAGCCTCAAGCTATCCCCCTGGGTAGAGTGCAGTGGCATCACAGCTCACAGCAATCTCTAACTCCTGGGTTCAAGCAAGTCTCCTGCCTCAGCCTCCCAAGTAGCTGGGACCACAGGCACCCGCACAATGCCTGGCTATTTTTTGGTTGCAGCCATCATTGTTGTTTGGCGGGCCCAGGCTGGATTCGAACCCACCACCTTAGGTGTATGTGGCTGGCGCCCTAACCACTTGAGCCACAGGCGCCGAGCCCAGAAGTTTTCAAATCAATTGTCTATGCTGTCTAAATTTTATTCCTTATATTTTGAAATCATTTGCTCCCTTTCCATGTCATTTTCTGAGGGATGAAGAACAGCCAAGTTTTGAGTCCTCTTCACTCCCTGCTTGCTGTCAGCACCACCTCCCCTGCCTCATCCTAGAAGCCCCTTCTCTCAAAGACAGTGCCCACAGTCATATCAGGAGAGAGTTAACATCCTTCCCTCATCTCCACCTTCCTAACTGCAGAAAAGAAACTCTGTCTGCTCGGCTTTATTCAGCACCTGGTGGTCTCACAGGCTGCGCTTCTTTGGGAGATTATGCCACTAATTGTTTAGCCACCAGGGGAAAATTAGTCTTTGATAATATTTTCCTTTCATGAGTCTCCCTAACACAGCTGAAAGAAGCTAGCATCCAGGTGAAGATTTAAAAAGTGGTATGTGGAGTTTAAAGTTTAAAATACTTGGGGAAGAAAAAGGATACAATGAGAGAACATGAATTTTAAAGTGGGCATAGATCGGCTAGGAATATGAAAGATTTCTTAGTACCTTTAAAAAAGTGAACCAATATCTAGGCGTATAGTTTGGGGGATCAAAATGCACTCAACAGTGATTTAGTAGACAGTGTTTATATCAAAAGATGTTTTTCTTCTGTAACTCATTTGGTATGATTTCATTTCTCTTTGCAATAACTTTATTGCAGTTAAAAATATATTAAATCTTGAAAAGATAGACCATAATTTTACATCTGGCCTAAGGGAGAAGAAATGGATTTACATGCTATCCTACGTTTTATGAAACTGGCCACAAATCAGAAGAATACAAACAGAATTATTTTGAAATGATTTACAAACATTGGATACACTATTGTCTTTATTTTTTGGAGACAGAGTTTCACTATGTTGCCCTCGGTAGAGTGCCATGGCATCATAGCTCACAACAACCTCAAACTCTTAGGCTGAAGTGATTCTCTTGCCTCAGCCTCCCAAGCAGCTGGGACTATAGGCCATGCCACAATGCCTAGTTATATCTTTTAGAGACAGTGTCTCACTCTTGCTCAGGCTGGTCTCCAACTCATGAGCTCAAGCAATCCTCCTGCCTAAGTCTCCCAGAGTGCTAGGATTACAGGCCTGAGGCACCAGGCCTGGCCTTACACTATTGTTTTTAAGAGAAAAGTTTTCTGGCAGAATGACCGGCAAAATTCTAACTGATTTTTCCAATAAGCATAAATGGCATACCTACTGTGTGTTGTTCTTACCTTCTAGAAATTTAAAAATTGAGTAAATCAAAGATTCTGACACCAAGAGCCTATAGTCAGTTGGGAAATAGAGAATAAACAGAGAATTACAGTAAAATGTGGTAAGTACTGTAATAGAAGCACATAATCCAAACTAGGGGCAACAGGGTCCATGTAAGAATATCATGGGCTAGTAGCTCTAAATCTGCTGGTGCAGGTGAAGCTTGACTTTTAAATGAAGAATTGAAAGATAGGAGTTCAAAAGGGCAGGTAAAGAGAATTGATTGTAGGCTGAGAACCACCTGTGCAAAGGAAAGGGTAGTGGCGCAGTGCCTGCCGGTGCTTTGGAGACTTTCCTACAGTACGGTTGTAGAGATGAGTGAGTAGGACGGACTAGACGGGTAGGTGGGGCTTAGGTCTCCAAGGGTCTTTTATAGAATGTGAAGGAAGTAGACATTTCCTTATAGAGTAACATTTCTTAGACTTCATGTTCATACAATGCACTTGGGGATCTTGTTAAAATATCGATGCTAACAGGGCATGATGGCCCGTGCCTGTGGTCTTGGCTACACAGTAGTCTGAGGTGGGAGGAGTGTCCCAGCCCAAGAGTTTGACACTACCCTGTACCATGATTACGCCTGTGAATAGTCACTGCACGCCAGCCTGGGCAACATAGTGAGACCCTGTCTCTTAAAAAATAAAAAAAAGTAGATGCTTTTTTAAAGAAGTCCCACGTACTGCTGCTGCAAAAAAAGTGTGTTCTGCGGACTATGCTTTAGGTAGAAATTAATTACAAATTCCATTACCTGGAGTGGATTGCCGGTGTGCTAAGACAACCTTTAGCCCTTTGACAAGAAGGGTGTGCGGAGTGGGACATGAGTCAACTACAGCCTCCAGGATGGTGGATTCTGCCCATAAGCTGCCTCTTGGGTTTACTGCAGGTGCCCTACGTTTTCTACATGTTCTAGGACATGAAGAAGAAAGTAGTGGAAGCAGTGCTGTACAAGTAATTCAGTCTGCACCACAAAGACCACAGTCTGGCTTTGTGTGTGTGTGCAACTAACAATCGCAGTTACCAGTCCCAAAAGCGATACTCATTGTCAGCATGGTCTGGAGCCTTTTCTCTGCAGCATTAAGCATTTGAAGATTGAAGACTTGGCTCCAGTTCCTCTCTGCAGTGGGACTTGCTTCATCTCAGCCTGCGGTGGTTTCTGCAGCTGTTCACACCTATGAGGCTCAAAGTTAAAAGATTCTGTTATGCACTAGCAACAAAGGAGTGGTGGAATTAAAAAATAAAAAAAAATATTTTTTTTTCCCTAGCTGTTGCCCTGCCATGGCATCATAGCTCACAGCAACCTCAAACTCTTGGGCTTAAGCAATTCTCTTGCCTCATCCTCCCAAGTGATGTGACTACAGGTGCCCGCCACAATGTCCAGCTATTTTTTTTGTTCAGTTGTCATTGTTGTTTTAGCAGGCCTGGGCCAGGTTTGAACCTTACAGCCCTACCCACTGAGCTACAGTAGGTGCCACCCCCCAAAATAAAAATCTTGGTCTATGACCTTTTGGTTATTGTTATTTATTATTTTTATGAGTTATCTTGTCAAGTTACTTACTCGGTAGCCCTTTCTCAAAATAGGACAAAGATTAGTAAGTTAGCCATTTTTCTTAACAACCTATAATAGATACCCAGAATAGAAAAATGTTAGATTGTATCAAAAGAAAAAAAATTTAAATTTCTGTGGAATCAATTGGTATTTGCATTATTGTGTATGAATAAGCATATTCATAATATGTGGCTGTATATAGCAAAGGTCCTACTTGCTGCCTCTGAAGACAGTGGGGGGTTGGCTGTGAGAGGGGATCTTCTTGACAGCAGTACCTCCTTTATCCTGCTAACTTAAAAAAATACAATAAAAAAGAAAGAGTTGTCACAAAGATTGAAAAGTATGATGATACTTGCAGGTTTGGGTAATATAATACCTTTCCTCCTGGGTCATCTAGTATTAACATTTTTTATGTATTGTGTATTTAAGGGGAAAAGATTAATGTGCTTGGGTATCCTGAAGCTTTAACCTAGTTTGCTAAATAACCCACACCTAGAGTCGGTTAGTAAGAAAATAAATCTTTTAAATAAAACATTTTCTGTAAGTCAGATATTTTTTCAATTGTTTCCTTAGATGAAAGATTTCTGCCATCTCTTCAGACAACAGTGAAACATAATCAAAATGAAATGCAGAATTACAAAATAAAAGGAAGCAGAGGGAAAGACATTTGTTTTTAATACAGTCAGGCATTTTCATTGCTGTGCCTCCCTCGGCTTTCTCTCTTCCCCCAGCCGTATCGCAGAACTCTGGGGAAAAGTACATCTCAGATATATGCTATATAAACTAATAACATTTAATGGGTAGCTTCCATTATGTTATTATATATTTATAACTACTGAAGCTATATTGTCTTCCATAAATACTGTATTAAACATTCAACAGTTATAACCCAGTTTACAATCTCCCATGACTTTTTTTTTGTTTTGTTTTGTTTTTGAGACAAAGTCTTGCTCTATTGCCCAGGTATGATGGCAGTGGTGTCGTCACAGCTCAAAGCAACCTCAAACTCCTGAGTTCAAGCTATCTTCCTGCTTCTGCCTCCCGAGCTGGGTGGCTTGGCTAATTTTTCTATTTTTGGTAGACACTGGCTCTTGCTCTTGCTCAGGCTGGCCTTGAACTCCTATGCCCAAGCTATCCTCCCACTTTGGTCTTTTAGTGTGCTAGGATTACAGGCTTGGGCCATGACATATGGCCTATGACATCTCATTTTATTTTATTTATTTTTTTGAGACAGAGTCTCAAGCTGTCGCCCTGGGTAGAGTGCCATGACCTGGTGTCATAGTTCACAGAAATCTCCAACTCCAGCTCATGCCAATCCCCTTGCCTCAGTTTTTTCTATTTTTTTAGTAGAGATGGGGGTCTCACTTTTGCTCAGGCTGGTTTTCAACTCCTGAGCTCATGCAATCCACCCGCCTCGGCCTCCCAGAGTGCTAGGATTACAGGTGTGAGCCACCATGCCCGGTGACATCTCATCTTAATAAATTAGAGTGAGCTCTATGAACTCATTTAGCCTCTAAAATTATGTTAGTACATTCCTGTTATGAAAATGTGAGCTGAAACAAATTGGGTTGGGGCTCCATGGCTTTGTATTGTTCCCTTCCTTCCAAGTAGATAGTACACTCTTGTTCAAACCGCACTTCCTGAAACTCATTTGTCTACTTATGTATAATAGGCTTTACATTTAGAAACTCCTACTTTTTAAAGTTTCATCTATAAGAAGTGTGGAGATAAAATACAAATGGTTTTCAATATAACTAACATTGAACCAACCACCACTTAATTGTTTTCAATAAAAAATTCTTCCTTTTGTAGTTTGGACATAGCCTGGTCTAGCCAGCCTACAGCAGAAAGTCTAAGAGCTGCTGGTCGTTACTTTTTTTTTTTTTTTCAATCTTCAAGCTTCCTAACTGGTGATGGACCTCCCAGGAAAGGAATACTTTTGGTAGAAATTTAATTGCCTCCTAAATACATTTCCAAACCTCTACTAAAGGCATGTAGTACAATTATCAGCCTGAAGTTACCTTAAGCCCATGTACTCTGCTAGAAGGGACCTTATGAGTTATTTAATGTGGGCTTTCTAAACCTGGCTTCTCATAATTACCTGTGGAGCTTAACAAAAACAATTCCTGTCTCCTTCATAGCCTCTGAATAAAGAGCTTCAGAAGTAAGACCTTGGAATCTATGTTTTATGATTTACTAGGTGACACTAATGAAACTTACCTTTCATTGTGTGCCCAGATATTTAGAAATAGTAAATTCAAAACTTTAATGTTTATACAAGCTTAAATGTCTTCAGGGACCAGCCAGGTAACAAAAGTTTGAGACACTTGTGTAAAACCTAAGGAACTGGTCTAGCTGGGATAGAGAATATTATGCAGCCTTAAAGAAAAATGGAGACTTTACCTCTTTCATGTTTACATGGATGGAGCTGGAACTTAGCAAAGAATCTCAAGAATGGAAGAAAAAGTATCCAATGTACTCAGCCCTACTACAAAACTAATTTATAGCTTTCACATGAAAACTATAACCCAATTATAGCCCAAGAATATGGGGAAAGGGGAGAGGGAGGGGAGGGGAGGGGGAAGAATGGTTGGAGGAAGGGTGATTGGTGGGACCACACCTATGGTTTATCTTACAAGGGTACATGTGAATCTTTCTAAATGTAGAAGATAAATGTCTTAACACAATAACTAAGAAAATGCCATGAAGGCTATGTTAACCAGTTTGATGAAAATATTTCAAAATGTATATAAAACCAGCACACTGTACCCCATGACTGCATTATTGTACACAGCTATGATTTAATTTAAAAAAAAAGAAAACTTGCAGTGAGACACATTCAAATGAATGTTTCTTAAACTTCATAGTATCAAAGGTTTCAAACAGAGATAATAGCATAATGACTGCCCATTAACCCAGACCCCTAATCAGACTGTTAATAACATTTTGCCATACTTACTCCATCTGTCTCTTTTTCCTTTCTTTTTGTTTCTCTATAGTAGCAATTTTCAACTGGTGTGCCCTAAGAGGATCTTAGTTGTGCTGAAAACATTTTTAAAGATTATTGATTAAATTATGCTCGAAAGAAGTTCAAAGCACAGTAAGTATATCCTCTTTTTTGCTCTTTTTTTGATCAACATCACTTAAGAGTGCCACAGAAGTTTAACTATAGGTTCCAGTGTGCAGTGAGATAAAAAAAGTTTGAAAAACACTGCTCTAGTCTCTTTAAAAGGCACCTTTACTGGATGTAGAATTCTAGATTTTTAGCTGATATCTTTCAGTACTTCAAAGGTGTCGCATCACTGTTTTCTCATTTCTATTGTTTCTGATGAGAAATCTGCTGTCACCTTTTGTTTTTAGGTACGGTATTTTTCCTCTGGCTGTTTTCAAGATTTTCTCTTTGACACTGACTTTAAAAAATTTGTTTCTTATGCTTAGAGTTTGTTGAAGATTCTTGGTTCTGTTGACGCCCATGTTTTATCAAATTAAGGAATATTTTGGCCATTTCAAATATTCTTATATGGCCCATAGCACAGTGTTTACAGCACCAGCCACAGGCACTGAGGGTGGCGGGTTCGAACCCGGCCCAGTCCAGCTAAACAACTGCAACAAAAAAATAGCCGGGTGTTGTGGTGGGCACCTGTAGTCATAGCTACTTGGGAGGCTGCGGCAAAAGAATCGCTCAAGCCCAAGAGTTGGAGGTTGCTGTGAGCTGTGATGCCACAGCACTCTACCAAGAGCAATGTGGTGAGACTCTGTCTCAAAAAAAAAAAAATTATGTGTCCCTTCCTTGACTCCCTCTCACATTTGAAACTCAAATGACATGTCCATAAGGTTGCTCATTGATGTTCTTTTCATATTTTAAAATAATTTTTTCTCTTCATTTTATAGTTTCTATTGTTATGTCTTCAAGTACATTTTACTTTTACAATGCTTAGTCTGTTGTTAATACCATCCGATCTATTTTTAAAAATCTTAGCTCCTAAGATGGTTTTCACATGTAGAAGTCTGGTTTAGGTCCTTTTCATAGTTTCCATGTCTCAACATGTTTAATCTTTCTTCTGGCTTTTTGAACATTTTGAACATAGGAATATAACCATGATTATGTTCTTCTATTCCTTATGTCTGTCATTTCTGGGTCAGTTTCTATTGGCTGATGATTTCTTTCCTCAATGGGGGTCATATCATATTTCTCTACTTTGTACACTTGATAGTTTTTAATTTAATGCTAGACATTGTGAGTTTCACCTTGTTGAGTACTGAGTATTTTTGTATTCCTACAACTATTCTTGAATTTTGTTCTGGGCTATAGTTAAGTTACTCAAAAATACAAAGTCTGACAAATTAAGTTTGCAAACTCATCCTAGAAAAGTCCTTGCAGAGTATCACTATGGTCACCATCAAAGCATTCCCCTAGGGAAGCTATATGCCACTGCCAGCACCTAGTCCATCCACCCTTTAAAGCAATTTTGGAACTCTTCCTGGAATAGCCATCAAAGCTGTCAGAATATTACCCTTGATGTCCTGACTGTCATCAAAATGTCTTCCTATCAATATTTCCTTTATCTTCAGCCAGAGAAAAGTGATTGGGGGCCAGATGAGGTGAGTAGGGAGGGTGTTCCACTACAGTTATTTGTTTACTAGCTATAAACTCCCTCACAGACAGTGCTGTGTGAGCTGGTGCATTGTTGTGATGCAAGAGCCATGAGTTGTTAGCCAAGATTTTCAGTTAAGATTTTCCTGTCTCTTTATCAACGTTTCCCTTGTCTGCTATGCTTCTCCCAGTCAGCTGATGATTCTGATGCACAATTAAATGAATTTTTGCTATGTTTTTGTTGGTTCTGCTCCTTACTGGCCACCCTGACCTCTCTTCATTAGTGATGCTTTCTCTTCTCTCAGAAAAATATTTAATCCATCCTTATACTGCCATTTCCTTTATGGTGTTATCTCCATAAACTTGGACTAACATGTCCCTGATTTCACTTCCACTCTTGACAAATTTAACAAGAAATTTATGAATGTTCATTGCTCTAATTTAAGCTCCAACATTCTTACAATGTCACACAAAAACATAAATAATGAATGTCATTCAACAAGACACTGCTACACGTTGACATGAACACACCTGTGGGACACTGATATACTAAGGTGATGAAACCTTACTATTTGTACAGTAACATCAATGTAAGTGTACAGTGGCAAGTTTATAAACTTAATTGTCAGTCCATGTAGTTTTAACCTTCTGGGTTTTTTGTTTGTTTGTTTTTGAGACAGTCTCACTTTGTTGCCCTCAGTAGAGTGCCTTGATATCACAGCTCACAGCAGCAACCTCAAACTCCTGGGCTCAAGTGATCCTCTTGCCTCTAGCCTCCTGAGTAGTTGGGACTACAGGCCCAGCTATTTTTAGAGATGGGGGGTCTCACTCTTGCTTACGCTGGTCTCAAAGTACTGAGCTCAGGCAATCTACCTGCCTCAGCATCCCAGAGTGCTAGGACTACAGGGGTGAGCCACCACACCTGGCCTTCTGAGTCTTATTTTTAAGGTTTATTAGGTACAGCTAGAACAGCATTCAGTCAAAAGTTAATCATTACCACAACTGATGCAAAATTATCTTGAGTGCTATACTCGATGCCTCATTGAGTTTGGAAGTTTTCCAACAGAAACTATTTCTGGGCCTAGTTAAGCAGCAAGTAATGTTCCTGCTAATTGTTTAGTGTGTTTTTTCTCTCTGGTCTTGGGTAGTCTCCACACGTCCTGAATACTCAAAAAAGGATACCCTTCATATATCCACATGCTCCCCATGCAACTGTCCTAACCTTTTGCTCTATGGATTCCAGCCATCTTGGTCTCCCAGAACTCTCAGCTTCACCTTCTGCAACTGCATCTCTCATCCCTGAATTGTGGCCTAGAAATTCTCAAGGCAGTAAACAAGGACAATCGTACTGCTTACTTCATTTAATCTCTGTCTCTTAGGGATCTTTTTCTTTTCTTTTTTCTTTCTTTCTTTTTTTTTTTTTTTTTGCAGTTTTTGGCTGGGGCCAGGTTTGAACCCGCCACCTCCAGTATATGGGGCTGGAGAGCCACGGGGATAATTTTCAATGTTTGATGCCCAATGTCTTGATAACCATGGTTCATATAGTTCATCCAGGTTGGGTTTTTCTAGGAGAGAGATAAATCCAGTCCCTGCTACTTTGCCTTGGCTGGAAGTAGAAATCCCACCACATTCTTTTAAAAACAAAGCTCTGACATCATGCCAATGCAAATTTTGTGAGGTGTTTCTTACATAACAAAACTATCATAACAAAACTATCATCACAGCTAACAAAAAAAAAATCTAACTTTAATCTAATAGCTGGTTTATATTCAAATTTTCTTGACTATCTCAAGTGTTCTATGAGTTAGTTGGTTTAAATTAGAACCCAAACATGGTCCACTTGTTGCATCTGATTGTTATGTTTCTTTTTTTTTTTTTTTTTTTTTTTTTTTTTTTTTCCCAGGGGGGGTTTTAAAACCCCAACAACAACAAATTGGGCCAGAATAAAACAACGTTTATCCACAAACACAGCACCCAAAAAATTAAAAAAAAATTTATTATAAATTTTAGTGGGCAGTGCCTGTGGCTCAAAGGTTTAGGACTCTGGCCCAATTTGCTGGTGGTGGGGGGTTTAAACCCAGCCCTGGCCAAAAAAAAAAAAAAAAAAAAAAACTGCCAAAA
>CAUYQV010037849.1:0-34921 GCA_963574575.1 Galagoides demidoff
GTGTGCCTGTCTTCTTCAGAGAAGTTTCTCTTCAAGTCCCTTGCCCACCCTGAGATGGGATCACTTGTTCTTTTCTTGCTAATACATTGGAGTTCTCTGTGGATTCTGGTTATTAAACCTTTGTCAGAGACATAACCTGCAAATATCTTCTCCCATTCTGAGGGCTGTCTGCTTGCTTTACTTACTTTGTTCTTGGCTGTGCAGAAGCTTTTTAGTTTGATCAGGTCCCAGTAGTGAATTTTTGATGTTGCTTCAATTACCCCAGGGGTCCTCCTCATAAAATATTCGCCCAGGTTGATTTCTTCAAGAGTTTTCCCTGCACTTTATTCTAGTATTTTTATGGTTTTATGTCTTAAGTTTAAATCTTTAATCCAGCGAGAGTATCTTAGTTAATGGTGAAAGGTGTGGGTCCAGTTTTAGTCTTCTACAGGTTGCCAACCAGTTTGCCCAGCACCATTTGTTAAATAGGGAATCTTTTCCCCACTCAATGTTTTTAATTGGCTTGTCAAAGATCAGGTTCCGGTAAGTAGTTGGATTCATCTGTTGGCTCTTTTGTTCTTTTAACCCTCTCTTTGTTTACCAGTTATGTTCTTCAACAGAGAAATGTTAAAAATGTTAAAAATCATATAAAATTATCCCTAGAGATACTGATAAGCCCTAAGGGACTCCAAGGAAAAGTGTCCTTAAATAATAGGAGAAAAGAATAATTAATCCAGTAACTGCCACCACAGAGGCACCGCATTGGATGGACTGACACGGTGGCATCTGCGGTGTGCTGGTCCTGTGCTAAGCACTCCATGCTGATTACCACAATTAAGGGAGGTACAAATGAAGGGGGGGAAGGGAATTAACTTGCCCAAAGCCTCCTCAGTCCAAGTGGCTAAGATGCTATTTGAACTCTGAGTTTGTCTTCATGACTCTGTAGAACTGTACACATTGTTGGGTTCAACAGCCCCCCAGTTCCCTCACCCTGAGTCCGTCACGCCTCAGAGAAGAGAACTATAGCCACATCTGGTCCAAAAGGCACACTGGCTGCCAGGTGCCTCCAGGGACCTTCTCAGAGTCACTGTTCCCTCTTCCTTCTGTTGGGAAGGTGTCATCAGGCCCCTTATAGAAGGAACAGCAGGTTCCAAGAGCACATCACCAGGCCACAGGGAAGACCACACAGCTGCTCCTAGAGGGGTGCAGGTTGGCCCAAATGCTGCTGTGACCCCAGGTCCCCATGCCCCAACCTCAGCTGCCTCTCCCACCTCCAAGTCCACCCAGGCCAGGAGGGCCTCCCATCCTGCTTCCACCATCCACACGTGAACTCAATCTCTGTACTGGCAAAAGAGTGATGGTAACTCAAGTCCACATCTGGATAGCCACCTCCGCGGGGCTCTTCCTTCTATCCCACCTTGCTCCTCAGACTCTGCCGTCTTTTACTCCCCGTTGTGTCTGAGGGAATAGGTCGTTCTGAGAATGAGTCTCTGGAGATTAAGTTGTCTTGTGAGGAGGGACAGGAATTAGGTGTAGCCCACTGACTTATCTGGAGAAAGGCGGCAGAGAGAGGGGTATTCTGAGAGTCCTGAAGGTTTCTTTGCTCTAAGACTGAATGATTCTGCATCTCCAAGAAAAAGAAAAATCACTATCATAACACAGTGTCTTCATATGTGCTGACAACGTGGTTCATGTGAACATTTTGAGATATTTTCAAACTAAATGAAGAGGACATTCAATGTACATTTTACTTTTCCATACATTGCAGTAAACTAGGTAATTAGGGAAGAAATAAGAATATTGATCTTGCACTGTATAGTGTGGAGGTCACAATGCTGTCTCTCCATGCATGTGGGCTATCTTGGCCCCCTCCCAGCAGAGCCTGGACCACCACCAGTTCTGACCCAACTAAAGCAGTGAGTGGCATCCTGGGTCACAGTGATGGTGACGCATTCTGAGCCCTGACCTACCAGCATCCAGGCATCGACTCCTTCCAACACCCTGGAGTCCTGCACGGTTACCCTGATGGGTCCATATGCTCAGTCCTATTTCCTTTCCAAGAGTCCAAGTATGAAACGAGGCTTCCAATGTAAAGAAAGTTCCTCAAAGAAGGAGGTGGAGGAAAAGGAAGGAAGGAAAGTAGGAAGATGGGAAGGCGGGGAGGGAAGAAGAAAGAAGGCAAGGGAGATGGTCTGAGAAACGTCAAGGGCTGGGTCTGAGGAAAATGTCAAGCAGGATAGTCAAGTGTAAGAGGAAAAGCCTGTTGTGTTAAGTACATGTTTACATTCAGAAAGTGAGCAAATTAAAATTAAGATCTTTTACTATGTACCAGCAACTTGTAGAAATCATCTTTTGATGATGTTAAAAGGGAGGAATTATAAACCATATCAGCTGTAATGTCTCTTGTTAAAATGTAATGCTAAAACGCTGTGGCTTAAACAAATTGAGATTTTTCTGCAGAGCTATAAACCAATATGAGACCTTGCTTTTATGAATGCTGGACTAAAAATCTCTTTTGCTGAGCAAGACACGAGGAGGAACATGAAACACCTAACAAGCCAGTATGTACACACAGTTCACTCAGGAAGAAGCGACCCAGAGACATGAGCATTTCCTCCCCAAGCCAACCCGTCAAGTGCCTCCAGTTCTCCTGAGCACTCAGGACCCAAGGACAACTCGTGGCAGATCCTGCAGGCTTCAGGGGCCAAAGTCCAACACAGAATGTACTCTATGCCCTAAAGGAGGTTCTGTACTGCCAAGCAGCAAGTGACAGAGTCCACAGGACATGCAGGAAGGGTAGAGTTATGTGAGATACAGGAGTCCCCTCTCATCTATGGGAACTACTACAGACCCCGGTGGACCCGCAACCCACAGAGACACTGACCCCTCTGTGCTGTCTTTTCCTATTACACTGTGATAAAGTTCAGTTGACTTGAGGCACAGTAAAAGACTGACCATGTCTCTTTGGCACATTAGACTTGGCCAGCATCACTCCTCTTGTACTCGGCCCACTGAGGAGTAAACAGGGTGGGGAACCTGGCACTGTGACAGCTCCAGGCTGGGGCCTGACAACTTAGGGCCCGCTGAGCCACTAACCAGCAGGTGGTGCCAAGTGTGGGCCCCTCACACAGCGGTGGTTCATGTCAGCATGACGGCATGAGATTTCATCACACCGCCCTTAATGGAGTACAATTTAGAACCTAAGAATTATTTTTTCTAGAGTTTTCCATATGACTTTTTGGTCACAGGTTAGCCATGGGTAACAGAAAGTGATCTTGCAAATAAGATGTACTGCAAGTGTGGAGCAAGTGAAGATGGTTCCCAAACTCAATATGGGGGAGGCGGCGGGTCAGACGCAAAGATTGGTAGAGGCTGGAGGAGCGGACGGAGGAAGAGAAAATAAAAACACGCCCCTCCGGACGAAGGCTGCAGAGCAAGCTCATGTGCCCCAGGGCGCTCCAGGGGCAAGTGTTAGTGGACGGCTGGTGAGGATGGCACCTGTGGTCTGGACTACAGGACTTTGTCATATTAAGGAATTCAGTCAGGTGGCACTTGTAGCTCAAAAGGGTAGAGCGCTGGCCCCATCTGCCGGAGGTAGCAGGTTCAAACCCAGCCCCGGCCAAAAAAAAAAAAAAAAAGAATTCAATCCTGCTAAGGATGGTAAAGGCCACGAGAGAGTTAAACAGAGGAGTGGGTGGATGAATTTAGCTGTGTGGAGGATAGTTCTGAGGGGATACTGGTTATGAGCCCCTCAGACTCTCCAGGTGAGAAGTGGTAAAATCCTGAGCTGAGGTTTGAAGGGAAGAGTTGGTGAGGATGGACGAGCACAGCAGATCTAGAAGTTACACCACAAGGGACGGCAACAGGGTATAGAACAGCCCTAGAGTCCGGCTTGTATGACTATAAAAACTGATGCCACTGAAGTCAGAGACATGGAGAGGAGGCTGAGCACGGGCTGAGTTAGGGGCATCTGGCGAGAGGCCCACCATGGGGCTGAGGGGGGCCACCCATGCTGGGGTAGCACCAGGCAGTGACCCAGAACACAGGAGCAGCTGAGCCTCAGGAGAGGGCCAAGCCAGGGTGGGGTCCCAACAGATAAGACAAGGCAAGAGGAAGGGCCAGGAAGATGGCACCACAGAAAGCAAGGCCAGTAACGTCAGATGCAGCCTGGAGGCCAGTCTGATTAATCTAGGAATGTTAGTTGGATTTGGAAATTAGAAACTCAACTCGAGGTCAGGGGGGAGTCAGCATTCAATAGAGGCCGAGTGTGCGGTGACCAGGTGGGGATGCACTGCACAGGCTCTGGAGGGAACATGGAGTGGGCTCACAGGGAGAGGGCACTTGGGTGGCCTCAGGCAGTGGAGGGAGCACAGGCAAGATGGAGGGATGGTGGCCACCACACACAGAGGGCCCAGGAGGAACCAGGCGAGAGCGAGGCCTAGTCGGCCTGGGGCTGCGGTGGAGGGGGAGGGAGCACAGAAAACTCTCGAGGACTGGGCAAGACGGCCAAGGCAACGCTTGTGAGGGCTTGGTCCTGGGTGTCTTTGTCCATGATTTATTCTCACAGGGATCTGGTTGACGTGCCAAAGAACAACAAATACTCCTGTCAGAGGCATTCATCCACACCCTCTCCTTACAGGTCACGTCAGGCAGTCAGTGTAGGCCAGGCGGCTGGGTAGGGGGCAGTGAGGTGGGGATGTGCTTTGCAGACTCTGGAAGGGAACTCGGCCAGGAGGGGTCACTTCTAACTCACAGATTTATTTGCCCAGATTTGAAAACTACTCACCACCTGTTAGCTACTTCATCTGAGTAATACTTACATTAAAATTTATAAATTAAAAAGCTAGGAAAATTATAAATAACCTGTGGTTTTACCTGAAATTAGTAAGGCATTGATTTGATACCTAAAGAATAAAGTAAAAAGTATAGAAAAATTCCTAACTGTTCACTGTAGGACAACTTTTCTCCAAAAAATGAACTAGATTTTTATAGTTGGTAAAATAAAATCATGTGAACTATAATCACCAATATCTAAAGTACTCAGGAAGATCACCTCTCTCCTGAAATGAACGTGTGGGGGACAGTGAAGGCTCCTAGTCAGGAAGTGGACTCCCTGGCCGTGACAGCCCCCGCTCTGGCCTTCAGAACCTAAAGGTGTGAACCATCCATACATCTTTTCGAGTCCTATTTTCAACATAAGCAATGAGATGAAATCATTGTTATGTTATGTGCCGGCACCTTCTCAGGTACTGTCAGGACGGCCCCTCCTCTGGGCAGGCGTTTGCACCTGTCCAAACCAATGGGTCCCAGAGTCAAGATCTGAGCCTAGGTTTGTCTCAGTCTGAATCTCTCAGTCCTTCTACTGTAAAATGTCACCTTCGGTTTCTAAACTTTCTCACACACTAAATGGAAATCGCTAGTCACAATAAAACCTCCACTGAACACCAATGGACAGGTTCTGCCCACCACGCCGCAGAGGGCTGCGACGCCCTTGTGGAGCAGGCTGCAGCTGTTTGCGTCAGTCTGTCCAGTTTCATTTCACACTGCCCTTTACTACAGAGTGACCAGCTCGCTCCTTACTGCTGTCAGCGAGGGCTGTTCTCAGCCGCCTGTGGGCTCAGAAGCCTGTTCCAGGACTCTGTGCCTCACTCTTGTCAAGTGCAAAAAGGAGACTGCATCTACTTCTTCAGTCTTCCTAGGGACCAAAGGAGAGTGTACAAGGAGCCCCTCAGCAGAGTCTGGTACTAAGCAGGTAAGCAGACAAATTCTAAAAAACTAGTATCCTAAAATACTATTATTTCAAATGTGTTTCTCCTTAGTATAAAGTAGATTTGTAACACGCATAATAAAATCTGTTATTGGGGAAAAAAATGGAATAGCTGTGCTGGGAAGCTTTCCTGGGAGGGTGTGGTTGAGTCAGAGCTTGTGGACCTGGAGCTGTCTGTTTGTTAATCCAGAACCTGTTCACATGTCAGGACCTCTCACATGGTCAGTTCAATCTGGAGGTGAATCTTCCAAGGAAGACTTGTGCTGTCTCTTGGAAGCTGTGGGTGTTAAGGGACAGCAGAGGTCACAGCACCCACCATGGGGGGAGAGCAGTGGGCCTGCAGTTAGTGCAATAACCGCTAGATCCTCAAAGGGCAAAAGAACACACAGTGCTGATTTACCAAATTATGATTTTCAGGAAAGCCCATTGCCTTTCAGAGCGAATATTTAAAAAACCCTCTGATTTAAAAATTAAATGCAGAGTAGAGGCTTACTGTGCTTAATTCATTGGTGCCACTGAGGTGTTTTCAGCCTTCCAATGGAGCAAATACTGGTTTTCTTTTTTTTTTTTTTATGCCTATCCTTAAATCAGCAAAGGTGGAGAATGGTTTGTGGGGCTCACTCCATCCCTCCTCAGAGGGTCCCTTTTGGAACCTGTGGGCCAGGGACTGACCACACACAGGAAGGACAGGTCCCAGGCCCAGTGGAGCAGCTACCAGCCTTTTGGTGCCAGACAGTGGGCTCTCTGGGAGATCTTGAGGGACATGTTTTAATTGGACTTTGTCACGGTTTCTTCAGCAAACAAAACTATTTTTGTGTTCCACTTGGGGGAAACTCCGAGATTTCACTTAAGCCCATGTAGGCACAAAAGAGTTTTGATCATATCATAGTTGGTTTGGGAAAACATGGGTTCCACTGAGATGCTGGTGAGGCAGCAGTGCCAGTATCTTGTTACTCATTTAGAAACACAGAGTATGAGGCATTTTTATAAAATAAAGTCCATCAGGCAGATCTGTGAACCTACTGGCTAAAACTGTAAGAATAATAATTAGCTGAGTTTTAGGTTTTATCTTTAAAATATGTATAATATTATATAATTTAAATGAAAGCACTTTAAAAATGAAAATGATATTTATAGATATAAAACATTATTATTGTTATTTATAACTTTGTTTCATTAGTTTAGCAAGGACATATTAGACAGTTAATAATTTTATCAATTAATTTAGCAAACTTACTATGTGCATGGACCAGACCTCAGTAGAACCACCACTCGATAGTATTATCTTTATCACTCTGAACAATCTTCCCGTTACGTTTAGGAGAAGCACAAGGGGTACAAGTGAACTGCAGTTAATACAAGTGGAACGGTTACTGTTTTAAGTTCTCTACAGGTTTCATAAAGAATAGTGATTTTTTTCGGATTGCATGTGAAAACCCCACACTGTACCCCAGAAGTGCATTAATGTACATAGTTACCATTCAATAAAAAAAAAAAAAGAACAGTGATTTTTTTAGTCTCTTTTTATGTTTGCTGTTGACAGCGTCAGAGGCCAGTGAGGAACTCTGAAGATGCACATGCTGAGTGTGTGAGGAGGGCAGCGTAAGGGGCTGAGCAGCACGCGTGTGCTCTGGGCCTGCAGGGGCACGGCGGCCTTGCCTGTTTCCTCCACCTTGATGTGCTTGGCTACCAGGACACCGAGGTTTTGTGCTGCTCTCATTTCATTTTAAAAAGAAAATATCTGTTGCCATGGAAATGCTTTTGCAAGCTGAGACTCTGAGCACACCGGCAGGCCTTTGGTGTTTGCATGCAGCAGTCGAGTCTCTAACAGACAGATCCAGGGTTCTCTCCTTAATCCTTCCTAGAAGAAGAGAGACCCACACTACCAGGCTCCTCAGGGCCCAGCACGGTGAAGGCCCCAGTGTTGGCAGTGAACCTGCCCTGTGGGGCTTGCGCACCTGCCTCTTACCCCACGCCCAGCCCACCTCCCCACTCTTCTCTCCACAGAGCTCCTCCTGGAAACTCAGTCCACATTCTGGACAGCTGGGCTCCCTCTGTCTCCTCTCGGGTGGCTAGGTGGCAGTGTCCAGACACACCAGGGCCATACCAAGTACTAGGCAAGTGCAGTTTGAAGTATTAGTGCTGGCTCGGCGCCTGTGGCTCAATCGGCTAAGGCGCCAGCCACATACACCTAAGGTGGCGGGTTCGAATCCCCAGCCTGGGCCGCCAAACAACAATGATGGCTGCAACCAAAAAATGGCGGGGCGTTGTGGCTGGCGCCTGTGGTCCCAGCTACTTGGGAGGCTGAGGCAGGAGACTCGCTTGAGCCCAGGAGTTGGAGGTTGCTGTGAGCTGTGATGCCATGGCACTCTACCCAGGGGTACAGCTTGAGGCTCCGTCTCAAAAAAAAAGAAGTATTAGTGCCAAGTACTAGGCAAGTGCAGTTTGGTGAGATAAATCTCAAATATGCCTCAGCCCTTACTAGGCAAATTTTTAAAAGGGCTTCTAATTCCCTGCCATTGTTTCTTAAAAAAAAAAAAAAGAAGAAGAAAAGAAAACTGCAAGAAAGGATTGGCAGATTCACCGGGACCTGTGAAACAGCATGTTTGGCACAAAGCCACCTCAGCAGTAATTTGCATGTCCCAGGCTGTCATGCTTGGGCTGCTCCTGACACAGCCTGCAGCACCATCACAAATGCGCATGGCCTCTCCTCTCTGTACTGAGCCTTTAAAAGCAGAAGCCTTGAGCCAGGTCAGTTACTGTCCTGATCAGACTGGAATCCAGACAGACATGCGGCTCTTTGTTCAGTCATGGCCTTGATTTCTTCTCCCCTCCCACTGTCCTCATACAGGCACATATAGGCACACATGCACAGGCAGGCACATACATGTGCACCCAGGCACACACATCCACAGGCAGGCACATACATGCACACCCAGACACATACACGCACACACGTACACACAGGCACACACATCCACAGGCAGGCACATACACGCACACCCAAGCACATGCAGACACACACATATACACAGGCACACACATCCACAGGCAGGCACAAGCACTCACACAAGGAGTGCCAGTCAGACACCAGTGGCAGTCCCTATGGACATGCTCCCTGCACTGACAGGTGGTTAGAGCAGGCAGGCCCAGAGCCCCTGCTCCATGCAAGGTTGTAGCTTCAAAAGGAGGGCATCAGTATTTAGTGCTGACAAACTCAAGGTCACACACCAATTGTACCCTTCCTTTGGGGCATCCTAGTGAGTACAACTGCCTCAGGACCATGGTAGGGCAAATACAGCCACTGCCATGCAGGACATCCAGCCTAACATCTGAAAAGGTTCTTTCACTTGCTCGTGTCTCATGTGACCAGCTAGCACAGCTATGCAGAGTCTAGAGAGTCCCTGAGGTCCTTCCACAGAGGCCTCTAAGCCTGGATCTGTCCTCAGGGGATAAGCAGAGCAGTGGGAGGGCTGTCAGCATGATGAACAGGTAGGACAAGGTGACCAGATAGTCTCCTGAGTACACATGGCAATTCCTGACGTGCAAATAGGTTCAAGGGTCCAGTACTCATGGTCTCTTCAGGGTCCTCTCTGCCTCTAAGGCCCCTGCTGCACGGACTCCCGCACACGGAAAGTGTATGCTTTAATAAGGTGTACAGATGTGCCTTCCACGGAGGTGAGCGGTGGTCAACTGCAGGCGCCGGAAACTCCCCTAATTAACATTCTACCAGCGCCAGTGCGTGAGGGCGCTCAGCCCAGTGTCCCTCCCTACACACAGGTGCTCTGGGAACAGCACAGAAGTCACCACCCAGAATTGGTCTGCACAGGGCCACACCCTCTTCACCCACACACATAGAGAGGCACATGAGGCCAGGCCAGGTGCAGCTCTGGTAAGAGGACGCTTATACCCCAGAAGTCACTGTAGAATTAAAGATCTCTTCAAAGGACCAAGATGCCATTATGCCATTAGCAAATTCTGGCCAGTAAAGCCTGAGGAGCCTTCAGTCCAGCTAACAGATGAGATGACCTTAAGAAAGGCTCATGTAGTTACCTGGATTGTCCACTGTCCTGACTCTGGACTGTGGACAACTTGCATTTCCTTCAGAGAGCCCTTCTGGTTGCTCCTTTTCCTTCTTTCTCTCTTATACTCATACCCAGGGAGTAACCTCTAAGGAACTCAGAAACCGAAAGGGCTCAGACATTGAACTTGAGCTTCAGGTAAGGTGGCCTGTGACAGAAGCTACATCTGCCACCGAACAGCTGTGTGACCACAGCAAGAGGCAGCCAACTCGCCCCTACCCGTAGGCTCCCCATGTGCAGACAGAAACAGTCACAGCATCAAGCTCCCGACTGTGGAGAAGTTAGCACATGCACCTACCTCACTGCACACAACAAAGTTCTTACTTTTGTTGTCCTGGGTGTGCAGACATACCAATGACTGTAAGCTTTGCAAACAGCAATAACACCTCAGGAGACACCATACCTTTGTCCCTCCTCATCCGCTGCCCCCTCAGAGTCAGGACACAAAGGCATCATGTGCCACCTTATCCTTGTGACCAAACAGGCAGGTGCCCATGAGACCAAAGCCAAGGACACCTCAGGGCTACGTGTTACCACTGTGGGAAGGCAAGGGTCAGAGGGCACATCAAATAACACCAAAGGCTGAGCTCACAAACCCTACTGGGGACCTTCCATAGGACAAATGACCAACTGACTCAACAAGTCAGTCATGGGAGGTGAGGGCTGGGCAGGGGCACAGAGGGTGGAAGACCGAGCAAGGAGAAAAGAGGCTCCAAGACACGTGTGGAAAGCAGCAGATGTGAGGCCCACTACGCTCCAGTTCAAGGAAACAAACTGTGCAAATAAATCTGTGAGAAAATACAAAAAGTCTGACTCATGCTCAGGTATTTTATAACAATTAAGATCCTTTTTTAAGTTTGATGGTTGGTTATTTTATAAAAAGAACTATAACTTTTAGAAATGTATACTAAATTATTTCTAGGTAAAAACATATGCTGGCCTGGATGTGCCTCGAAGTAAAACACATCTGTGCAGGATCCGGGGTACAGAGACAAAGCCTGTACATTTTGGGAGCTCAGAGACTGACGCTCGACTCACCACAGCTCACGGGTATGCTAAATCTTTCCATAATACACAGAAAGAGGTAAAAAAATAAATAAGTAAAGGATGACTCGCTATATTTGCCAGGTCTCAGGTAATGAAATGACATAAACAAGCAAAGCAATCAGGTTCCCTGGACTTACGGCAACAGAAGGGAACTGTGAGGACAACAGCTTCCTCCTGGAACTGGGTCTCATGGGCCTGGTGAACTGGCTGTTCTTTAAGGTAGTAGCTTTTGATTAATATGAAAAAGAATTTATAGGGTATTTATTTAAATTTTCATCCTCTGGCCCTAACCCTACAAATTCTGATAGGTTGGCTCTTGATTGGGGATCAGAAATTTGCAGAGAACAAAAAGCAATGTAAGGGACTCTAACGTTGGGGGTCCCAGAGCCCGTCTTTGAAAACGGCCAGTTTAGGGCCAGGTTCCCACCTCTGTAGCCTCCGATGCAGGCTCCCCTGGGTGGCGACTCTCTCAGGAAAGACTCACTCAACCAGCCTCCACGTTCACAGGTCAGTGTTTTAGGGAGAAGTCATTCTGCACGTCACTGGAGGAAACATCAAGGACATGTGAACCTGGAGCCTGGGCCAGCAAGTCCCTGGGCTCAGTGCTGGTGGCAGACCTGGGTAGGAGGCCAGGGTGCACTGACAGCCTTTACGTGGACAGAACGGCATCAGAGTCAGGGAAGCAGTCAGTGGGATTGTCGATGAGGGTGACCTTCACAAAGCAGCTGTGCCCTTTCTTGCCGAGTGGCCTGAGGCAGGGCGGGGCCCACACTTTGACACCATTCACCCGCTCCTGACACACGGAAAGCCTCCACATCTTGGTTTCCCTCACAGGGCACTGGCATCTGGCATCTCACTTCTGACCAATGCTGAGCTTGCCCCAGACACCCTACATGAGCCATGAGATCCCTCTACTTTCTAGAAGGCTGCAAATTCCAGATGGCAGAACAACAGAATGACGGGGGTCGCCCAACTGACATTAAGCTCTGATAGGAGCAAAACATACAATTTTTATTATGTTGTCCTTTCTGGGTTTATTTCTGAGTTCATTTTTGAAACACGCTAACCCATCCTAATTCAGATCACAGTGGATTTTATAGACACTGGAAACATCCCACCACTCTCGGGTGGCTGCGCACGCTTCTGCTTTACAGGTGCTGGAGAGATGCGATTTGCCACCTTCCAAGTTCATGGGTGGAGAGACCCCACTGCCATTCTCACATCAGCTAACAATGCCGGCACTTACCCAACCGCTTGGGTTGTATTTATTCATATCTTCTGTAAATTAGTTGCAAATTTGTGACAAGGCACAGTGAAGATTTATAACAAACCTGTGGTTTTATTTCATCACTTTTTGCCATCAGGTGATCCAAACCCTATCCCCTGATGGTGCAGTAGTGGATCTGGGTCACCTGACAGCATAGTGGGGCCAAAGTGAAAACCAAAACCACACAAATAGTGGATGCCACAGGCTCTGAGCTTTAGGGACCCTTTGGGAACCTTCCAGGTACATAACAAAGAAGAAAATGTGCTGAGGATAAATTTGATAATTTCTGTAAGAAAAAAAAAGCAAACTTGTTGCTTATGCTTTTCAGAGAGACGTGAAAGTTTCTTCCCCAAGATTGTCATTCCCAGTTGCTTCATGTCCCCAAAAGGCCTCAACACCAGCCCCACAGAAACACATTCATTTACATATTTTAACAGAACATACGATTTCTATAAATATATTTTCCTTATGAATATTGGGCAAAGAGTAGTGGACATAGTTTGGCCCCTCCTCATGGATTTGGCTAATGAAGATGATGATTTTTCTTTCTTTTTGGAAAAGGCCCTGTATGGGGCAGGCTGCGTCTTCCTGGTCTATGGATCAGGGAGCATCCTGCTCAATTCTCCACTCAAGTCTCTGATCAGAGGATGACCTGAGCCTGCATCCCAGATGTGTAAGAAGCAAAGAGCTCAGATCCCCCCAACAGAAGACAACTGGTGTTCTCTTAAATTGTCGAAGAGGTGTTGAGGTCTACATTCTGTCTGTGACGTTTTAAAGACTGTTAAAGCAGTCAACACCTCTTGAAGAAAATGGATCAGATAAGTTACCTTATGATTTTGTGGACCATGTTACACACTGCTGAGTACGGGCGGGGCAAAAATCATGCACACACAGAGGCATGTACACATATGCACCACATCCACACACACAGAGGCATGTACACCTATGCATGTGCACCACATCCATGCACACACAGAGGCATGTATACATACGCACTACATCCATGCAAACAACGTCGACACGCACACAGTGGCATGTACACCTATGCATGTGCACCACATCCACGCACACAGCATCAATACACACACACATGCACACACACACGCACACACACCACACACATACTCATACTCTTCTGAACCTCTGAAAGTAGGTCTTAGACATCATGACAAGCTCACCCTGACATGTTTCCACATGTCTCTCTCAAGAAAAAAACACATTCTCTTACCTCATCTGTATGTAATTTCAACAAAAACAGAGTTATATCCTTAGTGTTTTCCCAATCATAAGACATATAGCTTATATTCACATCTCTCCACTTGCTCATACTTTCTTTGTAGGTGTTTTAATGTATAAAACATAACTAAGTTACTGAATTATTCTTGCCTGTATTACTCTAAAGAATTTCTTCTACAATTGCTTGTTCTGCTAATTCTTGTCATCTCATAGCTAGTTCTCGAATGTTATGTTGAAAAACTTTCTTTTAATAATACTGAGACTTTGACCCTAGTGAGTAAGTAACGACAATCTTTTACATTTGTAAAGCAAGTTTTAAATTACTGAATTTTAGAAAGAAATGGACATATGAAATATAAAAGCCAAGGGAAAAGCTAAAGTCGTGAGAAGGTGTTGTGCTTATCGTGCACCATCCACCCTCAGGCAGCGGCTCTGACGGGGATTCCGCTTCCTCAGTCTCTGCGTTTCCTTTCTTGCTCTTCAGTGTTGCTCCCTCCCTTCTCCCCGCCACCGACACGGGTCTGGATGCTCTGTCTGTGTCTCAGGCGAGCCTCTCAAACAGCACCTCCGTCACCACCCCGGGACTCATCTACTCCTTACTGCTCGTGTCTAGTCCCTGAGCATTTAGATCAAATGTTATGCTTTACATTAATAGTAAATACTGAGTAGGACTCCAGAAACATAATTCTATTATAAAACCGAGAAGGTGGCAACAGGTGGGTTTCGGGGTCAGAGTTTAGCGCAGAGCTCTCACTCACTGCCTGCGTGACCGCGTGACCACGGTCAGGTTAGTGAAGCTCACGGATCCTTAGTCTGCTCATCTGTAAGTTTTAATTATTAATGCTTTTCTACCTAGCATAAAGGGGCAGGCAGGAAAAGTCAGCTAAGTTATTTGAAATTTCTTTTTCACCTTTAAGTTTCATTTTTTCAATAAGAAATACATTTACACGGCTCCAAAATAAGGGAACAATGAAAACATTTCCCTCTCAGTCCCGGCTTTTTCTTTAGCAACTACACACATAAACATTTGTATTGGCCTTTTGTCTATCCTTCTAGGTTTTCTGTGCAAATACAAGCAGATACACACGTGTGTGCACTGACAGTTCTGCTTCTCTGCTGCATCTCGCTTTGTTACTTGACAAAATACCCTTGGAACCCTCCTTATCCGTTACCACATCTTCATCTTTACACAGCTGCACAGTAACTGAAGACACTTTGATTTGAGGAGCATAAACCACGGCACAGATGTAAATCACATTACTTCTGCCTTCATCTTTTCTGGCAAAGCAAGTACGTCTTGGGTTCTTTATGAATAGTAACTAGGGTGTCTGCAGTGTGACTGCCTGAGCTACATGCTAGCCACGGAGCTGTCTGTTTCATGTGTAGTACTTCATGTTATCCTCAACAGCCCTATGATGTGGAAAATATTTCCACTGTTTGACACATGACATGTTTGAGGCCCTGAGAGCAGGGTGTGTAACTTCCTTCCGTCCGTGACGCCGTGCTGTCCAGGCTCTGCCATCACCCCCAGTGGGCATGTCGTGACATCTGCCCGTTCGATGTACGTCACAGCCTCCATGGTGCACTCTGCCTTCTTCAGCCCAAATAACCCCATCTCCCTGAGACCTCAGAAACTTCTGTTGGATTCTTCCAACATCTCCCAACCTCTGCTCCTCAATCTAGGCTTCACACTGAATTTGTAAAGAAGAATCAGATGTGTCTCCTGTTTGCCTAACACGTGATCCCCAACTGTCTGCAGAATTTAACCTAAGCTCACAGCACTGCCCTGCTGTGCTTTCTCCCCCACATCCCACTCCCAGACCTCCAGCTTTCCATGTGCTGGTGCCGTGTCTGAAATACCTGAGTCTGCCTGGGAAGCCAGTAGGCTCCTGGGAGCGCGGCACAGGACATGGTGCTGTGCGACCCTCCACCTCCCATTCTGATTCCCCCACTTTGGGGGCTGCATGACACATTACTGCTTTGCTCATTCTACTTTCATTGCTCTTTCCAGGGTGTGGTTAATTTTTGTTGTTGTTATATGTCCCCTAAGCCCCCATTAAATTGTCCAACACTAACAGCCTTTCAGCAAAATTCTAAGATTCCATTAACTATTATACCGTGTCTGGCAAGCAGTAGTTGACCCAAATGTGTGTTACTTAAATGCACCAAAGAATATATAAGGATGGCAACTGAAATAATTTTATAAAAAACAAAACAAAACAGGCATTTCTTTCATTTAAACATATGGCATTTACCCACCATTTACTTGCATCTATAAGAAACAACATGTCAGAAACTCTCAAAAAATAGGTGACCTCGGGTCAGTGAAATCAGTGCCTGCATATCAGTGGCTGGCCCTCTGCAGACGGTGTGGGCTACACACAGAGCAGGGAGGACAGGCCTCAGGGCTCAGGTCAGTGGCCAGTGGCCATACACGAGAAAAGGCTGCAGAAGATCCAGGGCAGAGCATGGCACAGCCTGAGAAGTCATTCTGCCACTGTGACCGTGAGCTAAAGGCAGCATGACACGAATGCCGGGGCAAACAGAGGAGGTTCTGTGTCCTACTTTCCACGCTCAGTAACACTTACTAGTGGTCATTCCCTATCAGCTCTTCATGAATTATGAGCACATAACAAGCCTTCTTCACAGGGTTGCATGATTAACCCACTCATTACCGAGACTAATATTTATTGGGTATCTTCCCAATACACACAGTGGACGATGTGCTAGGAGTTGGGGACACAGCTGAGACTCATCTCACCTCCAGGAGCTCCCAAACTCTCTACATGTTTCCAGGGACACTAACACACCTCAGGTGAAAGACGCTGAGGTGGAGAATACAGGGCCTGCATATGTTGGATTTAAATCTGGAAGCAGCGTTCTGGATTGTCTGGCAGCAACTCTTCCTTTCCCAGAGCTCTTTCTCCAAGAAATCCTGGTGGCCAGCCCTCCTTCAGCCTTCTGCATGCTCAGCCCCTAGGCCAGGTCTGGGACATCTTCATGCAGACAACTGCCATCTGGAGGCAGGTCCAGATACCTCTGTTTACTCCTCATTTCAGAAACAAAGCAGCTGCTCACACTCTAACACATCTTCTCTGTTTCAGAGACTAAATTTAGTGTTTTATATCCTTTGTCTCATCTAATCCTTGTACCAGTTCTGCTGAGATAAAATCATCATAGCCATTTAACTGATGGAGAAACTGAGCATCAGATTCAAGGACCCAAATAAGTTCTCCCAAGTAACACAGACAGTAAGATTGAATCCAGATTTATTCCCTAGTCTGGCTGCCTCCAACTTTTAGCCTAAAGTTTCACTTAACCTTAGACTACTTGTGAGACCAGCAGACATTCCTTTCCTCAGCTCCATACACAAAGCAGCGGGAGCGCCCTGCACCTGTGTTCCCACTGATTCCCTCATGCACGTTGTCCCCATTTATTCCGAGGGGATTTGCCGTCATTCGGAGCTCTACTCTAAAGATGTAAGTACTATACAAAGGCACCATAGTGGAAAATACCAATTAATGCCCTGCATCTTGGTTAAATGATTTACGGTATAAATTCATATCCTAAATAAGGTAAAACGTTTGAGGCACTCATTAAATGGCCTCTTCAAAATTCTGTTAACATTGTTAAGGTCCTTTCCAAGATTGACCCTTTTATCAAGATTTTGATGTACACATTTTTGCAATCTAAAATAATTCTCCTTAGTGATTGGTATTTTATTCTCTTTGCTCCTATAATTCTGTTTGGTAGTTACACAGTATTTGGGAAAACAGACTGGATGAACTGGATGGATCACATCTTCTCTCACTCAGGGGTGCGGCCCTGCATGGAAGCTCATGCCCCCGGGAATGTTCTGCTGTGGTCCATGTGTGAGTTTTCAGACATAGCTCCCTCTTACCCACGTGTGACAATACCCCTTGGTATTGGTTTTAGTATTGGTTTTACATCCCACACAATTATAATATCCCTTGATAAATTGGTTTTAGTTTGGGTTTTATTCCACACAATTTTCAGGATGATTTCAGGAAGTTATTTCCTGGAAGACAGGATGATGTAACCATGAAAATACTAGCAATATTTTCTCTTTGTTAAATCTCATGGGTTTCTTGGATTCTACCCTGACTTCCACAAATGTAACAAAATTGCTCTCTTTACCGTTTTTTCAGCCTTTGTGGCAGCTCACACATCAAAAGGGCTTGTCTGGAGAGTGACATGTCTGTGGACTGTAACTTTAGATGCTATTATGTAGGTTTGAAAGTACTAAAATTTAAAAAGACAGTAGGAGTTACAATCTCGCTTCCAAAAAAATAACTGCAGCTATTTAGGAACTGTGAACTCAGATTTTCACCACGGATTGACAAGCGCAGGCCCACAGGTCAAATCTGATCCCTACTGGTTTGTACATAAAGTTCTGCTGTGACACGGCCACATCCATTTGTTCATTTTGCCCAGCACTGGCAGTGACATACAGCTGCTGTAGACACCACATAGCCCACGACATCTGAAATATTCACTATCTGGCTCTTTACAGGAAAAGTTGGCCTACCTTGGTCTATGCAATATAGTGATTTATAAACTGTCATTTTATAGATGACCATATGAAAAGTTATATTTGTTCTCAGAGGTTGTTATAACCCTGTGTTCTCAATATAACAATGTATTCTCATTTTGTAATGTTAAATCTACTTATTTCAACTTACTATTTTATTTATATTTCATCACCCACAAACTAAAGTATTTATCACATATATAGAGAAAATAAATATTGCTTATGCCTGAGGGTCAAAAGTTAATCTTGAAAGGCTGAATGAGCAGATAAAGTCCCAGACATCATAGAGTGTGCATCCCATTGTGGAGCTATCGCTCACTGACCTTCACGTGTCATCATCAGAGCCCTCCAAGTGAGAAATGGTTGGTTTATCCTGAGGACCCAACAAAACAGTCAGCCTGAAATGCAGGCATTGCTGTGCTCCCACTGCTGCCATCACGTGTGGGGCAGGAAGCACGTGGAGGCTGCTGGTAATAAGTGCCTCTTACACCCAGAAGGGGCTACTCACTCCGGCCTGGGTGGGGTGCTTGCAACAGACACTCCCCAAGAGGATGGCAGGACCAGTATAAAGCAGAGCCAGGCAAGGGCTCTCTGGACCCAGGGCCTCCTTTTCCCTGAATGAGCACCCGCTTGTCCTACACACCTTGAAAATGCACAGATCTCAGCATCAAACGTGATACCTTAGCAGAGAAGCCTGTTCAAGGTCAAGTATAGATGTGGATTTCTCTCTCAAAACTAGCTTATTTTTTCCTGTTTTAATTCCTGGTGAGATCTGTATCTAAATGCTTTGTATTAAACTACACTGACAATTCTCATTTAAATGTGAACATCTAACTCAATGCCATAAAGCCATGTTTAAAAATTACACCCACATAAAATATTCCATTAAAGGCTCTCATTACTAGAACTCAATAGATTAGATAAAACCAGATAGCCGATGCCTGTACAAAACACCTACAACTCAGAAAGGGACTGATTTCAAAGGCAGTGTGAGTTACCACGCAACGTGAATGGGTTCTTTTGTTTTTTGTTTTTCTAACCCCAGGGAAATGTACAATTAAACATAATGCCTTCCCCTAACTGAACCAGTGAGTGCAGTGGGTTTCTTCAGGGAAAATGAATAGGGCATAGACAGGAAAATAATTAGAACAACTGTGACCTATTACAGCAGTTCATAAAGCTCTTAGAGACTGCAGCACCCACAAGGTAGCAGCATCTGGAAGACAATCCCAGGCTCTAATTTCCTTGTCGTGGGAAGTAGTTCTATTATCAGACAGGCAAACGGGGTGCTCAGCAGACAAATAAATTACGAGTGCGCAGTGAACCTTAAAACGCATGCCATGGTTTCCTTACAGAACATTTTGAAATTACCATTTTACCAGAATTTTCTTCTTTTGCTCCATCAAAGTAACATGTGTAAAATACACTTCTGAGTGTGAGTAATGTGAAGACAATAGCAGTGTCTCCGTCAGGCTCGTGCACAGTCAGAGCAGGGGCTTGGCAAGGTCTGCGATTCTACTCACATCACCACCATGTCAGCTTCCAGCCCTACACATCCTACTCCAGCCCTCAAACCACAGTTCACCAACTTTACAGATGCAAGGAGGGATTCAGTGTGGATTCTGCTGGCAGGGACTCTAAGGAAAATATTCTGTTGAAGGGTCACTGGTACCATCACCCCTACCACTCCTAACTTTAGCAGTAAGAACACATAGATCACCTAATTAAACTGCAATTGACTCCTTAGCATGACTTTCTTTTTTTTGAGACAGAGCCTCAAGCTGTCCCCCTGGGTAGAGTGCCATGGCATCACAGCTCACAGCAACCTCCAACTCCTGGGCTCAAGCGAGTCTCCTGCCTCAGCCTCCCAAGTAGCTGGGACAACAGGCACCCGCCACAATGCCCGGCTATTTTTTGGTTGCAGCCATTATTGTTTGGTGGGCTGGGCTGGATACGAACCCGCCACCTTAGGTGTATGTGGCTGGCGCCTTAGCCGCTTGAGCCACAGGAGCCGAGCCAGCATGACTATCTTGATTGACAGAATATGCATCTTCCTCCCAGAAGCCGTGGAGCACCAGGCAGCTAAGCCGAGAGCATTTACTCAGGGGAGCAAATGGGAAAAGCACTACAGGGGTCTCTCTAACCTCTCCCGAGGTGCTACGCTTGGGTGGGGTAAGTACCTGAGCTTGTCCACAAGGCGGTGGTCTTCTGGCCAGATGGTGTTGCCCACTGGGGTCGGAAGATGCCCACTGGATGGGAATTCACCAATTCTCCTTCACGTTCATTTTCTAGGGGCAGAACAACAATAATGTCCTTAGTACTGAGGACAGACCACAAAACGCCTTTGTGCTACCGTGCGGGTGGCAAGGAGTTCTATTTCCAGAGAGGCAGCTGTGTGTGAAGATGTCAAGTGATTTACACAGAAGCCCTGTATGGAGACATAGGAATCCTCTCCAACTTACAGTTAGTAAATTTATTTTGAGATATAAGATTTTAACAGTTTTTTGTTTGTTTGTTTTGTTTTTGGCTGGGGCTGGGTTTGAACCCGCCACCTCTGGCATATGGGGCCGATTTGAGCCACAGGCGCCGCCCCCCTGCCCTCCCCACACTTAACAGTTTTAAATATGCATCTCGGCTTGAAGGTAAAACTAACTACACTTAATATTTAGATTGACCAGTTATCAGCCAATTCATGAGATTACTGTCTTTGTTAATACTTTGACATAATCAGGAAACAATTCAATAAGTGAGAAGTATTTTTTGATCTTTAACTATTTCTTAGAAATAATGCAATTTCATTCATAACAAAGTGTAGTTTGTTGTTAACAAGGGCACTTCCAAATGTCAGCTCAATTTTATCTTAGAAAAACAGCAAAATAAATTAGTTTCATTAATGGAAATTTAGAAATTTTATTAACTTCCTATCGAAGTTTTCTCCAATATTGTCTCAGTATTAAAACATTGCCTGTTTTAATTCAAAAAGAAAACACTCAAGATTATCTCACAGTATACTGCCAGAGAGAATTTGGGTTTTTTTAAAAAAATGATGATCTAAGTGAGAGCTGTGTGTCTCAGCTGTTGAACTACTGTTTCTGTGGAGGCCTCTCCATTCAGAGGTGCTCATCAGAACGCATCTACGGCAGTAGCAGAGCTCAGGACAGAGACCCTCAGGGACGCCCCATGCCATCTGTGATCAGGGGACCCCGGCACTGCCATCAATCCACCAGAAGAGACTGTGCTTCCTGCTACCTCGCAACACAGAAGACACTCAGAGCACTTGACAAGTGCAACTGGAAATGAGGCAACACACAATTTCCTATGAAATACACGGGCAGCCTATAAAACACATCCATAACACATCTGATTAAGAACTTACGGAAACAAACATGTAAAGGAGAGAATAATTCAGAAATACAAATGTGGAGTTAGAAAGGTTTTAAAATTATCCTGAAGGTTGAAAACTCAAATGAGAGTTAGTGCATTTGTTTTGTGTCAGTCTAGCATCATTCATTTGGAATTATCTCATAACATTTTAAAATACAATTAGCTTTCAATACAAATTACTTGGGATTTTATTTATCACACTAATACACAGAAGATCCCTGGAAAGAGTGATATGTTGTGTGGTGTTTTCTTGTCTACCAGGACCCAGCCCAGTCACATGTACAGACTCACAACACACACGCAATCACACGTGACCCTCGTATACTCTCTCACACCACACCTACATAATATAAATACCAGAAAGCTTGCATTTTTTCTCAACTCGAATTGCTCTTTTATTTGCAGGTAATTTGTACACTTAACTTGGATGTGACAAATGCAAATGCCCCCAAACATTCTCATGTCAGACATACCAGCCACAAATCACCTGGATCCAGGAGAATCTACCCAGGGCACCGTCAGCTTCCACAGTCCATCTATGATGCTCTGAACTCAGAACCCAAGTCCTCACAAGCCAGAGGCAGGAGTGAGAGCACACATGCGGATTCCTCCCCAGACAACTCAGAGCCCAACAGAGATGAATGTGCTGTGTGCTCAGTGGGTATTTACTGTGATGTGGCCTTGCTGGGCCTGTCTGGATGTTCCCAGGTCCTTGAATCCCAGAGTCAAGAGTACTAGTACCAAGTTGAGCTAATGACAAAGTGATCACAGACACAAAGCAATTGTACACAGTTTATTACATAAAAAAAGAATGAAAATAAAGGCCAGATGTGGTGGCTCACACCTGTGACCCCAGCACTCTGGGAGGCTGAGGCAGGAGGACTGCTTAAGCCAGGAGTTTGAGGTTGCTGTGAGCTACAACACAGCACTCTTCCCTGGGTGATGCAGGGAGACTGTCTCAAAGAAAAAAAAAATTAAAGAAAGAAAGAAGGAAGCTACACATGGTGAAAATATGTTCCAAACAATGAGAAACAGGTCAGTCTCCAGGAATAGAGAAAGACCCAGAATCTGAGTGTACACTGCCTTTTATAAGCTCACTAGCTTGTCCCGCCTTTCTCCTGACAGGATTGGTGGTTGTTACCTGCCTTTGGGGTGATTGACAGGTTGGAGTTACATGATAGATTCCACTATGGGTTTAATGAGATGGTAATGAGCTCTAGGTCAATTATAGGCCACTCTAACTTTTACCAGGTATGTTCCCACCAGGAAACAGTTCCCAGCTGCAGCTTAGCACAGTTTGGTTCTGCTCACGCCTCAGTCACTTCCTTGCCACCTGTTTTACCTGCCCCCAGATCTAACACCTGATCTGAACCTGATCCCTACTGCCCCAGTCAGATTATTCTAGGACAATTAACACATAAACTTAACATGATTACTTGTAAAAAATATTATGGTTTAAAAATAAGTATTCTTTTAATTGGGTGTTTTTATTTACCACGTAATTATTTCTGGATTGGAAAGACCAATAGCAGTCAATATTGATGTGGATGTTTCTTGAATGAACGAACCTCTGTGGAGTTCAGTGTGCCTGACAATGCTAGGACTTCACTGAAAGTTAAGACACGTCCTTTAGCATCAGGTTTACCAAGAACTGCCAAGGCCTAGCTGTGGCACCTAGTATGAATCCCTGGTCCAGAGCCATCTGGACAAGAAGTGTGGGAGTCCCATTTTGTAGACTCAGATCTCCTTCCCATGCTTGTTTATATATCAAGTGTGAATTTATAGCTTTGAATGCTGGCTATATGGCATTAGGGACTGCTATATAAATGTCTTGAGAAGTGATTCTAAAGCTGAGTTCTGACCAGGAAAGGAGTGATGAAGTCCTTCCGCCATCCTCTCTTGGAGGAGTGTTCCCCACCATCCCTGGGGGATCCAGAAAAAAAAAGAAGGCAGTTCCTGGTGATATTCCAGAAAATGTCGTGCATTCAAGGGTTATCCCTGCTGCTGTCATGCTGCTTTCCTAAGATTTCTTACTGTCAACTTCTTTAAGTTTTGCTGAAATGACACATATGTGGGCCTGCTTAGCAATCTGAATCACTGCTATAGGATTAACCACTGGTGGAAATGGTTCTTAATTTTTATCTTTCTCCTTAACAGTTATATGTGAGATGAGTTAAAAAATGAGAGATGTGTTTTGACAGTGCTTCTTCTTCAAACATATAATATTGAACAATAAGACCCAGTCATTTGCCTGATAAAAGTCCACCTCATATGCCACCATTAGAAGGTAAAATCTTTCTCAGTGAACTCAGACAGTTTCAGATGAGACCTCTATCTAGAAAGAAGTGCAAAGACTTCTGCTGAGCCTGGTTTTGTGTACTTTCTGGGACCCTTGTTCAATACTGTCTAAGCAAGAAAACTGCTTTTTAAAAAGCCTTACATTTACTTGAGTGATCAAATTTGGGATCCACACTGGCCAGAGAGGACAGTGCACACAGCAGCCAGCCTGGAGTGCAGCCTTGGCCACCTCTGTGTCCCCATGGGGATCTGAAATGGCATCTCCTGCTCTGCTGCTTGTTTTTCCAACTCATATATACCTGTTAGGTAGAGGGAACATCTCAACACACAGGGTCTGGGTGGAGATAAAGAAACTGCACTATCTGGTCCATAGTAGGTTCTCCATTAGTCCTTCCTGGGTGAAGGAAGGAATTATGTTTCCTTTCATGCCAAGTTACATATATTTTAGTTAACCCACTCCCTTGCTTATTTTAAGAGAATTTTCTCATGAAAGAGTCATTTAGCTTTTAATCGGATATAAAATTTAGAACATGTCCACTTTCAGTTTTTCAAAGAAAAGAAAAAGTAATCATTTTCAGAAGGACAGCAATATAGATAAAAAGAGAAGAAATACATTATCAATGAAGTAATGAAGGAGAACATCTGAGGAAAACATAATAGAAAATCAAAGGACACAAATGTTTAAATCCCCTTCATCTCATTTTTAAATGCTCATGTGCCTCCTCTTTTTGGGTTCTAAAGCCTAAACCAATTACACGTTTGTCTGATAACTTAATCACATGGAACCTTGGAATGCATTTTTGGCAATGAACGTTGAGGTCTACCTCCGACATACGGACATTCGCATCTGAGTTTTCCTGTGTATCACCTGTGAGTATTTACCACAGAACCTTCATCTAAACTTCCAAGTAATAGACCATTGTTCCAACTAGCAGAGTGCAAAGACAACAGTAACTGTAGATTTGAGGCTATTTATAGATAAATCACCACATTCATAACCTATTCTCTGCCTTCATATGTGTCCTGAGTTTAGATTCTAACACCACTACTTCATTGATTCTCAAAATAAACCGTGGAAAGGACAGCCAGGCTCCAAACCATAGCTTGGAGCTCTCCAGGGGGACTCTCCATGCAGGAGGTGGGAGTCTTCTGTGGGGAGGCAGTGAGAATGGCATGAACAGACCCTCCTGCAGGTTTGCCAGATGTAAACGAAACAACCTTGATGTCAGGAATTTGGCATCCAGGATGAAAATTTTACATGTGCATATGCTATCCTAACAACTCCAGTCTGTGGTAGCTACCAAATCTGTTCTAGTCACACGTGTGCACAGATGCATGCATAAAATTTTACAGTGCAGTACTGTGTATAATCAAAAGTCAAAATCATCAGTGGTGTTAGACTGATTAAAATTTATGACAGATAAATAATCTAGGATTGGTCATAAGCACTGCTAAAAGCAGGATCATCAAGATAAATGGTGAAGTGGTTACAGGGGTGCAGAGAAACATGCGCAGTACCCCCCATTCTGTACACCAGACAAATCGAGAGCCCAGTAACGCATCTTACATACACATGCACTTCTATAAACACCGAGAACATGGGGTGGTACTGACCCAAGGATTAACAGTTAATGATCTCCGGAATAAAGAGTGGGGTTGTGAGGACTAAGAAAGAGTTACATTTTTTGCCTTAAATACTTCTATTTGTTTAATATTTTATTGCCAAAGCAAATTTATGTAACATCTCTCTAAGAAAGCAGAAAAAATATAATTTCACACATCTATTACTATTTTTCAAAAGGTATACATGCAGTGCTATAAGGATTGCTTAATAAATTTAAGAATTTACACTTCCAAAATCACATAATCGTTAGAAGCAACCTGAGCTCCTGAGCTCAAACCCTTCTCTGCCTCACGGCAGGTGCGTCACAGGAAGGGTCTGTTCACAGTGCACACCTCCCTAAGCAACATAAGCAGAAACTCACATGTAAGTCCAATTAGACCATTCTAGCTCATAAAAAAAAAAAATCCAGATTAAACAAAATGGTACAGAAAGGCAAATAAAAATGCAGGCGATGTAAACAAAGGCGGTCAGTGCTACGAGGCAGGGCAGCGTGCTGTCACCAGGTCCTCACAGAGGGAGCACTTACCCCGGGAAGCGGGTGGGCACAGCGAGTGGGCACAGCGAGTGGCGCGGCGGGGGCATCGCGCTGGACCACAGGACCGGCCAGGCGACCTCCACCTCCGCTCAAGTCCAGGAAGGACGCACGACCTGCGGCTGTGAGTCCCCATCTCCCCCTCAACATCTACATAAATCGTAACTTAGAGAAATCTACGAAGTAATTTTTGTTGATATCATTAATAACATCACCCTTTAGACATCAGAGCATGTAGGAGAAAAGCTTCATGGGCGTGGAAAAGCCAACGGCTAGCATACGCGGTCACTAGCCTGGCACTAGCCTGGCCAAGAAGCAGTTCGGCCCACAGGTGCCCCTGCCCGGAAGCAGTTCTGCCCACACGTGCCCCTGCCCGGAAGCAGTTCTGCCCACACGTGCCCCCCCAGCAGCCTCAGGGCCTGGCCGGAAGCAGCGCCTCAGTCCAAAGAGCTTCGGGCTTGCGCGCTCTGCCCGCCGCCAAACCTGAAGGTTCTCCTTCTCATTCAGACCAAGTTCACCCCAGGCAAATGTCCAAGTGAGTCCCAGGCAGGGTTCCGAGCCACGGGCTGTTCCCGCTGTTCCCTCCTGGCAGCCCCTCTGTTCAGGGGTTCAGCGTCTCTCGGGGTCCCCACTTCATCCTCCCCGGCCCGCGTGACTGACCGCGGCCCCAGTGCCTCCGAGCGAGCGAGGAATCTCCAAGAGCAGCTTCTGGGTGTCTCACCCGCTCGGCGCACACAGCGCAGGAGTCGTTGTTGTTGTCATCTGTCACCTTAACCCTCCAGCGCCTTTCACAGTCTATAACCAGAAGCGGCTTCGCTGGTTTCCCAAAAGCCTGCGGCTTCTTGCCCTTGCGCTCCCGAGGCCGGGCGGGCTGGACACTGACTCGGTCCTGCAGCCTCCGGTCCTCGAGCTGGCGCCCGAGTCCCTGTGTGGCCCTGACCTTCAGACTCTCGGCTTTCTCAGGGTCCTCCAGCTCACACTGCGCTTCCTAGGTCTGGTTCTCGCCAGTCCTCCCTCCGTAACCTTCCCGTCAAACCCCAGCGTTTATTTTCTGGAGACTTAATCGATGCCGCGCTCAGCAGGAGGCACGTGTGCTCTGAGCTGAGCCCAGAGCCCTGACCTCCGACCCTCTTACTTAGTGGGCGCCAGTGTTCACTCAAACACGGTGAGTTTCCTGAGCGCAGGAGCCTAACCTGTGCATTCCGTACAGTCAGTCGGGGGCCAGAGCAGAGCAGCCTCCTTAAATGAATTAAATAACAACAACAGTAGTAATAAAGCAGGCTGTGTGTTCCTTGATAGTTCAGAAGGGTTACTGTGAATTCCTTATGGTATGGAGCATAGCCCTTAGCATGTTTATGGTCAAATGGAGAAATGCAGGCTATTGTTTTCAGTCACCAACGAGCACCTGCCGGGAGGGAGGAGGGGAGAGCACGTGGCAGGGGAACAGGGCCACCTGAGTGCCCAGGAGGGACGCATACGCTCACATGAGTGTGTTTAACTCTGTTGTTTTTCACACACAGAAATTTCATGGATCAATTGCTACCTGAACTCCACAAAAGTTACAAGGAATTCTTGGGGGAAAAATCCAGAATTGTAGCAGTAAGCCCCACTCTTACTAAAGGTAGAATTGACCGTCAAGGGCTGTGCGTGCAATCGTGACTTAAACACGTCATTGGTTCAACTTACACCAAGGCCACACATTTCACTGGAAAATCCTGTGCCCTAAGCACACTCAGGACTAGTACACCCAAAAAGCACAGAGAAGTGGGGGGACAGGATAGGTGCTGGGATCATAGTATTATAATCTATTATTTTAGTATCAAATCATATTGTTTTAATATCATCAAAATAATATAATTGCTAGTTATGATATACAAAGTAACTAAATATATATTTGGTGTTAATACACGTTCAAAAGAAATGAGTGAAAATGACCATACAGGTGCCTGGTATCCCCATTACACAGTCCAGTGCACAGCGTCACCAGTAAAGGTCAAAAGAGAGGTCGGAAACCTGTCCTTAGAGCTTCTACTCCCCCCCCCCAGGGTTTATTTTTATGCAAAGACACATTTTTAATACAATACAGACATTTAAAAGTTTGAGTGGCAAAGTGGTATGTTCTTAAATTGAAAAAATTGGGGAATTATTTCATAAGATGATTTATCAATTAAATCCAATATACCTAACCTCTTGTTCCTGGACATGGCACAGCACTCATCTGAGCAGCACAGCGAGAACTTTCCTCTGGCCTGAACCTCCCTGTGCACCCACAGATGTGAACTTGGGGCCTGGACAAGCTGTCTATCCTGCCGGACAGGCAAGGTTACTTCAGCTGTGGGAAGAAAAGCCCTGTCTCCTCCTATGAGCATGAGCTTTAACTACAGGAAAGAGGATTCCCAGCCTGCATCAGTGTTAAGATACATCCCTCTCAGGGAGCCCATGGGACTTGAGGTTTATAGACACCTAGGAAAGGACTCTGCAGAGAGAGGCCTTGACGGAACCCCTGGCCCTATCACTAAATAGACTACTTTGGGAATGTTTTGCCACCTCTCTGGGCTTCCATTTTGTCATCTGTGAAATACACATATTGTTAGTAATTGTGTCTACCGTAGCATTATCAGTGAATCAATTGAGGTAATAGCTCAAGCATTTAAGTAAGTGCCTGCCATTTCAAAAGCCTTCCCAGTAACTAGTCAACAACTCTTTCATAAGCATCCAGTATTGGGCCTTGGGACCCTTTTCATGTTGGAAGCCAAATTAATATAGCTATAATAAAATAAGGCTACATTCAAGAAAGTGCAATTAGATAAAATTTAAATATCTGTTCTTACAGAGGTAAATTTTTGACTAACAGCTGTTTATGTGATAGCCAGTGCACTTTAGAATGGCATCCACACTGAACACCTCATCCCTCAACTTTGCATTTGAATGAACATAGTTAACCATACTTAATAACTTGTTGCAAAGTATCACTGTTTTAGCACAGAGATTTTGCTGATGCAAGATACAATGAAAGGAAATGAGGGCATCTGGATCTGTTAGTACATTTTTTTATCTGTACAATAAAGCCTTCCTGTTCTCCTGTCACGGAAGGTGCTCCGTCTGTACCTACACTCACTAAACGCAACAAATTCAGTCCAGCTTCACATTTATTTTGAAAGATGTTGAGCTATCTACCTGTGTTCTGTTCACAAGAGTGTCCAAAGTGAGGAACTCTTCATAGCAAAGAAAATCTGTTAGGAGCTGAATGTAGCATAAAACCCAAAACAGTTGAGTAATACATATATTTTCCTTTCGAAGTATTACATGATATTGTTCTGATAAGTTGAAGGCTAATTCATGCTGCTAGTCACATGGTTCTTCTTGAAAGAGACAGTTGTTTGTACTTTGAAGTGTCACCAAGGTCTCAGCACCCTACAACTTGGACAATACATTCTTTTACAATTTCTACATTATTAAATGACTTCTCTTTGTCCCAGAGGATACAAGCCACTTTACAAGTTGCTTTAGCACCATTATTTACAGGTATTTTCTTTTGCTTTTCATCTTTTAATTTCTGCAGTACAACCTTCCACATCTGTCCCTCTAATGTAAAATATTTGTGAAACTTATAGTGTTCTAATGCTGTTGAGTGTTGATTTCTTTAATATTGATATTGTAACACATATCACAATTTGTATCACAAATCAAGAAAATCATCTTATCTTTAGCAGAAACAAGACGATATTGCAATTCCTAATCCTTATCCAGATAATCTGTTTTCTTCTTCACTGTTCTGGTCGTCTTTCACGTGATGGACTGTTACACAGACAGAATTGAAAAGTACTGTGGAGATAGCAACTATGCACAAATTCCATGTCAAAGAGAGTCGCAGTACACTGTCGCCCAAAGCTGGTGACAGACTTGTGTGCTTGGCCCCAGAGTCTCTCACCACCCAGCCTCCTGCAGCAACAGCACCAGTCAGGAGAGGGAAGTTAGAACTAAGTGACGAGTCATTTCAGCCTGCGTGGCTCTCTAATGTTCCAACTGTGCCTGTCAGTCTGGGAGGACTATTTTATTGAAACTTATTTTCTTCTTTGGTATTTTTGTAGCCTGTATAGCCTATGGCTAGGAGGAGTTATAAGTAACATCTGTATAGCTCAATAGTGGAACACCTTGGTGAAAAGGGCATCAGGAGGGATTTAGCTCTCGTAACAAGCATGAGAGAGCTTGCAAGATGAGAGCATTGGTGAGTTGGCAGTCTCTACACTTGTGGTGTTGAGAGGAGCCAGATCGGCCTTATATTAGGCTGAAGAAGGCAGTTGGGAGTGAGTTCATTCTATCACGGACCCGCTTGCTCTGACTCTGTCTCCTCTCCTGCTTGCAGAATGCCAGGAATGGTTGTCTCTGCTGAACTAAGCTCTGTACCCTCAGAGACTATCTTTCTCTCTCTCTCCCTTCTACCAAAGTAAATAGCCCTCAGACACCTCAGAGCAATTGTTCCTCAGCGAGATAATAGCATAGTGGTCCACGTCCAGAACCTAGATAAGCCAGGCCTGAGACCTGGCCAGTCCTGGGCCCTGACAAGTGGTGGCAGCAGTGGCCTGTGACATATTTTAAATACGTTAATTTTAAAAATAAAAATATAAAAGAAAAACAAAAATGTATTAGTAAAAATAAAAGGATTTGTTCTTTAAAATTTGGATCCAGTCAGAAGGCCACACTAGGGGGCCTAGGGTAGGCGTCCTCAAACTACGGCCCATGGGCCACATGCGGCCCACCAAGGACATTTATCCGGCCCACCAGGTGTTTTTGCCACCACTTCCTGTCCTGCTTAGCAGCCAGCTCATCCCAGGGCAAGCAATCCGGCCCTCCAGCGGTCTGAGGGACAGTGAACTGGTCCCCTGTCTACAGAGTTTGAGGACCCCTAGGGCACGTGTAGCTTTCCCCACCCCTGCACTAACCATTTTTTATTTAGTGGTAATAAGAAATTCACGCTCATATTCTCCTACAAGTCTCTTTGTAAAAGAACAAAAGTTAAAAAAAAATAGCAAGCATAGGGGTAAGTAGGGATTAAGACATTGTTAACACACAGTGCATGTAATATCTATGTATTATCTAATTAAATACAACTAGCCATTCAATACTTTGTGAGATCATGTTCTTTCTTTGTATTTTAATAGCTATACTGAAAAAAAAAGTAATTCACAAGGAATTTAATAGTGTGAAAGCTTACATATTTGTGTCATTGGTACCCAGTGTAAGGAGGAAGGAGCCTGCTCTTCACTGGTTAAATGCAGTGCAGTGTTACATTTCTGCTCTACTGCGAAGACTAGATGGTGTGAGCAGATGACATGGATCTCCATGAGCAGGAGAATGAGCCATCCTACTGTGAAGCCTAGATGGTGTGAGCAGGTGACATGGATCTCCATGAACAGGAGAATGAGCCATCCTACTGCGAAGCCTAGATGGTGTGAGCAGGTGACATGGATCTCCATGAACAGGAGAATGAGCCATCCTACTGTGAAGACTAGATGGTGTGAGCGGGTGACATGGATCTCCATGAACAGGAGAATGAACCATCCTGCTGTGAAGCCTAGATGGTGTGAGCAGGTGACGTGGATCTCCGTGAGCAGGAGAATGAACAAACCCTATAAACATACCTTGGAATTAAGTTCATGGCTCCTCCCCCATCACTTCATTACAAGGAAAGCCACCCTGTGAAGAGCCTTGCCCTGTACACACAGAAGGCACGTTCCACAGACCCCACTCAATCCTAGTAAACTAAAGATCCCTGGGTTCTTCTTAAGTTTCTAAACTTACTGACATTTGATATAATTTTTGCATAAACATCACAGAATCAAGTCTGTAACACATTGTTATAAAATTACACAACTGTGGAATTCTAATTTCAAAAAATGATAAAAATTGCATTGTAAATTAGCATCAATATCTATAGCAACATAAAAATCAATTTATAGTATGAATGGATCTTTGCCTCTTTGCCTTGCTTTTTGTTAGCACTTGCTTTAAAAGAAGGCTAACCTATAGCAGTAGTTATCTTTCTACCAAAACAGCATAGCAGGATTCTCTGCTTGTGGATATCCTCCTATCCAAAAGTTTACTTAAAATAGTCAGCGACCACTTGGGAAGGAAGAAGAGGAGGCACCTGAAAAGTGGTCTGCGTCAGTCTCCCGTCAACTCTCAGCTGAGTCCAACAGAAAACAGCACAGAGCAAAGCATGGCTCTGCAGAAGTGACTGTCCCAGACCAGCCCTCAGAGAAGCTTCCTGAGTAAACAGGTGGATGTACACAGCGTAACTAAGCCTAAGAAGCAGCACTTTTTCCAGGAAGGCAAACTGACTCTACCTCAACCTGTTGAGTCTGGGAGTGGCTGGCCAGCTCCATGGCCCCAGCGGCGTGGGGCAGGTAGAGAGAGAGGAAGTGGCTTTGAGGGGCTGCCCCTCTGCACTAGCACTATTTCTTTAGTTTCTCCATAAACATTTGTCTGAGCAGGGATCAGACAGACATGCGATTGTGTGCAGCCACCTTTCCAGTAGGCATTCTGGTATGTTCACATTTTGCTGATAAATAAGTTTGTAAAAGTTTGTAACTTACATGTTTGTAACAAACACATGTAATTTTTTTGGAAATCCATGTATACTAAAAAGACTGTTGAAATACAGACATTTTAAGAAAAAAATTCATGAAAATTATGAGACAAAGAATGACAGTTTGTACTGTCACATACTTAAAATTCCTTTTTATGGCTGAAAACACTGAACACGAGAGCAGGCGAGTGACAGACCCATGGGCCCAGGGCTGGCTCCAAGGTCTTTTTTACTGTCTGTCCAGCGGGCGAAGGCGGCAGTGTGGCAACTACAGAGGTGAGACTCTGAAAAGGCAGATTCGGCTCCTTTCCTCCGTGCATGGTTATGGCGGTAGAAACCAAGTGTAAACTGAGTTTACCCAGGCAAATACAATGCACGTGAGACCCCACCCCACCCCCCGCTTCAGATGGGCGGTGGTCTCAGTACACAGGACAGCACCTGGTGCCCTTGCTGCAGCCTGGGGGTGAGGCCACCTGGTTCCTGCTCTTCTCACACTGTGTGATCCTGAACAAATCTTCACCTCTGTGGGCTTCTCTTTTTAAGTATAATTACTAAGTCCAACTATATGGTCCCTGTGACCCTTGCCAGCTCTCAATTATAGAAGTCTGATTAAAATCTTCTTTTAAATAGTGAGTTCTACTACTTCATGCATAATGGGATTTGATTAAGACAATCTAACGTTACACGCACATTTTAAGCAATGTGCTTTATAGGCAAAATAAAGTACACTGTGTTGTTTACCGAGAAGTCTTGCTAACTTATTTTTATTTTCTTCCTATCTCCTTGCTGGAAAACAGAATGAAGAGTCTTTTCAAAAACTATGACCGAAACCTTAGTAAACTACACAGCAGTTCACACTCACAAATCCCAGTTTTTCTCGATGCTCAGACATAGGGTAACGCGGGTTGCAGGCGCTAGTCTGTCATGTAAAGCGAATGCCAGAGGAGAAGCTCTGGTATTTGGTCTTGGACTCCCACCTCACAGAGGCATTTCCTAAATTTGCCTTTGATGAGCTCCCCAGCCATCAACTCTCGTCAGTTCCCTCCAGAACGGCACAGTGTGTGCTTCATGGAAATGTCATCTGCCAGGACTGCAATTACTGGCACTCCAGCAATCACAGGCACAATGCAGAATGGGTCGAATTCAGGTGAGAGCAAGAACCCGCAATCAAGCCTGGGGGAAGGGGAACAAAGCCATTCTCTTTCATTTGCCGTCAACACAACCATCAGGCCTTAATTACAAGGCAAGTGTGGGGCTGGCTGCTGAAAGGCTTATTATTACACAGCTCGGCTCCAAATCAGTTCTGTATTGATGAGCTGCAGAGGGAGGAAGCAGCTTAGCCCAGAGGGAAGGAGCTGCACCAAACCAGCAGATGCGTGGTGGAGGGGCGCCCAGGGAGGAGGAGGGACCAGACACCTAAACACTGGCTAAAAATATGTTTCCAAAGTCCCAAGTGCTCATTCGGTGTGCTCACTGCTGAATTCACACAGGCCACCTGCTCTGCCCAGAGCTGCCCAGGCCTTGGATGCTCACTATTCATCTCACCCGGTGCGGTCAGCTCTCGGGCCCTTCTGCTGACAGCGGCCCCCAGAGCCCTCCAAGCCTTAATACAATCTCTGTATTCCTAATTCTTATAGTTTAAGAATATTCTTTAAAAAGTCTTCACATTTTCTGATTCCATATAAAATGAATTTTTTCTAGATCTTTAAAGTATGACAGTGGAGCTTTAATAGGGATTGCATTAAAATTATATATTGCTCTGGGTACTATGGACATTTTAACAGTGTTAATTCTTTCCAGCCATGAGCATGGTATGTTTTTCCATTTGTTAACATTTTCATCTATTTCTTTTCTTAGAGTTTCATAGTTGTCTTTATAGAGATCTTTCACATCCTTTGTTAGGTAAACTCCCAAATATTTCATCTTCTTTGGCACTACTGTGAACGGAATAGAGTCCTTGACTGTTTTTTCAGCTTGGCTGCTGTTGGTATATATAAAGGCGACAGATTTATGAGTGTTGATTTTGTAACCTGAGACACTGCTGTACATTACAAAAAATATATTTGTATCAGAATGTTCATTGCAGCCCAATTCATAATTGCTAGGTCATGGAAGAAACCCAAGTGCCCATGAATGGATCAATAAATTGTGGTATATGTACACCATGGAATATTATGCAGCCCTAAAGAAAGATGGAGACTTTACCTCCTTCATGTTTACATGGATGGAGCTGGAAAATGTTCTTCTTTGCAAAGTATCTTAAGAATGGAAGAAAAAGTATCCAGTGTATACAGCCCTATTATGAAACTAGTTTATAGCTTTGATAGGAAAGCTAGAACCTAATTATAGCCTTAGAATATGGGGGGGAGGAGAGGAGAGGGAGGTGTATGGGCAGAGGGAGGGTGATTGGTGGGGTCACCTCTGTGGTTTATCTTACAAGGGTACAAGTGAATCTTTCTAAAAGCTGAGTATGAATGTCTTAACACAATAACCAAGAAAATGACATGAAGGCTCCGTTAACCAGTTTGATGAGAGTGTTTCAAATTATATATGAAAACACCAAG
>CAUYQV010037850.1:0-15147 GCA_963574575.1 Galagoides demidoff
CTAAGAGATCCTCTTTCTTCTTCTTCTTCTTCTTTTTTTTTTTTGAGACAGAGCCTCAAGCTATTTCCCCCTGGGTAGAGTGTGTGGCATCACAGCTCACAGCAACCTCCAACTTCTGGGCTCAAGCGAGTCTCCTGCCTCCGTCTCCCGAGTAGTTGGGGCTACAGGCGCCTGCCACAACACCTGGCTATGATTTTGTTGTTGTTGCAGTTTGGCCTCAGCTGGGTTTGAACCCACCACCACCCTCGGTGTATGGGGCTGGCGCTCTACATACTGAGCGACAGGTGCCACCAGGTGAAACTAATTTTACTAATATATTTTTTAGGCTCAGCACCTGTGGCTCAAGTGGCTAAGGCGCCAGCTACATACACCTGAGCTGGCGGGTTTGAATCCAGTCCAGGCCCGCCAAAGAACAATGATAGCTGCAACCAAAAAATAATGGGGCGTTGAGAATCACCTAAGCCCAAGAGCTGGAGGTTGCTGTGAGCTGTGACACCACAGCACTCTACCAAGAGTGATAAAGTGAGACTCTGTCTCTGAAAAAAGAAAAATTAGTTTCACCTGGTTCTTTTTACTTTTCTAAATATGGCTACTAGAAAATTTAACATTACGTATGCAATTCATGTTAAACTTCTGCTGCACAGCACTGGCTTGAGCCCTGCCACAGAGTAGGACCTCCCCAGCCTGGACATACCTCATCTCCCCCATGTGTTTTAATCACTTCAAACTCCCAACATCCCTTCTAGAAGGAAGACAAATACCTGGAATTCCTAAGCCTGCATTCTTTTTTTTTTTTTTTTTTTTTTTAAGAACGAGTCTCACAGCTGGCTCCTGTGGCTCAAGCGGCTAAAGTGCCAGCCACATACACCTGAGGTGGCAGGTTCAAATCCAGCCCGGGCCCACCAAACAATAATGATGGCTGCAACCAAAAAATAGCCGGGCGTTGTGGCGGGTGCCTGTGGTCTCAGCTACTTGGGAGGCTGAGGCAGTAGACTCACTTGAGCCCAGGAGTTGGAGGTTGCTGTGAGCTGCAATGCCACAGCACTCTATCCAGGGGGAATGCTTGAGGCTCTGTCTCAAAAAAAAAAAAAAAAAAGAACGAGTCTCACTTTGTTGCCCTTAGTAGAGTGCAGTGGCATCACAGCTCACAGCAACCTCAAACTCCTGAGCTTAAGTGATTCTCTTGCCTCAGCCTCCCAAGTAGCTGAGACTACAGGCCCCCACCACAATGCTAAGCTATTTTTTTAGAGATGGTGTCTCGCTCTGGCTCAGGTTAGTCTGCCCGCCTTGGCCTCCCAAGTGCTGGGATTACAGGCATTAGCCACTGCAGCCAGCCCAAGACTGCATTCTTTTTTGTTTTTTTTGACTGGGGCCGGGTTTGAACCCGCCACCTCCTGTATATGGGGCCAGCGCCCTACTCCTTGAGCCACAGGCGCCACCCATAAGACTGCATTCTTGATGCATGTCTGTACCCAATGTTGACAACCCAGAACTTAGGGCCAAAGATTTCAGTCCTCAGTACCCTATCTCCAGGGTTCCTCTATCCTGGTCCCTCACACCTTCTCTTTCCCCAAGTCTGTTGATATTTGAGTGAGAGCAAAGTTGTCCTATTCTAACTCACAAAAGTGGATTTTTTTTTTCCCAACTTAGAGGTCAGAATCTCTCTCTCAACTCTGAATTTAGAAGCCATGTCTTCTTCCTGTTTCCTTCATTTCTCACCTCTCTCTGCCTTTCCTCCTGTCTGAAACTATGTAAATCTCACTGTAGAAATACAGTGTCATTGAAATCATGCAGGCTTTAAAGCCCTATGGACACTTTGTCTTTCAGAGCCATTGCCTGTATAATGTGAATAACACCTACCTGGTGTTATTTAGAAGATTAAATGAGATTAGACATGCAAAGTGCCTTCTTATACAGAGCCTGGCCCACATTAGGTACTTTGTAATTTGGGGTTTCCCACTTTGCCCCTTACCTCTGCATATTTGGAGAAGTAAAGAAAGAAACAGTAAACTCTGATTCATTTATATGAGCTCACAGAACCTCAAAACCAAAAGGGCTCTTACAGACTTATTTCCAGATTCTTCTCATTCAGTGCAGAAATTCCCTGGACCACATCCCTCATTGGTAGTCATTCTACCTCTGTTTAAACATCTCCAGGGGACATTCATTGGTTCACTCAATAAATAAGACTAAGGCACTATGGGAGTCACAAAGAAGGGCAGGCACAGATATTTCTGTTAAGGAGCTCATATATTAGCAAAAAAGAAATAACATTATATAATACGTATAAGGTAAATGTGGTATGTGCTAATTGAGACACCATGACAGAGAGATACAACTTTGCAAGTTAAGTCATAACCCACAAAGGATAAATCTAGGCCGGGCACTGGTGGCTCATGCCTGTAATCCTAGCATTCTGGGAAGCTGAGGTGGGTGTATTGCTTGAGCTCACAAGTTTGAGACCAGCCTGAGCAAGAGAGAGACCCCATCTCTACTAAAAATAGAAAAACTTGGCAGTGCCTATAGCTTAGTCGGCACGGCGCCAGACACATACATCAAGGGTGGCGGGCTCGAACCCAGCCCAGGCTTGCTAAAACAACAATGACAACAGCAACCAAAAAAATAGCCAGGCATTGTGGCAGGTGCCTGTAGTCTCAACTACTGGGAAGCTGAGGCAAGAGAATCACTTAAGCCCAAGATTTGGAGGTTGCTGTGAGCTGTGATGCCATTGTACTCTACCCAGGGCAACAGCTTGAGACTCTGTTCAAAAAAAAATAAAATAAATAAATAACTAAAAATAGAATAACTGGCTTGGCATCTGTAGCTCAAACGGCTAAGGCACCAGCTACGTACACCAGAGCTGGAGGGTTTGAATCCATCCCAGGCCTGCCAAACAACAAAGACAACTACAACCAAAAAAAAAGAACAGCCAGGTGTTGGGGTGGGCGCCTGTAGTCCCAGCTACTTGAGAGGCTGAGGCAAGAGATTCGCTTAAGCTCAGGAATTGGAGGTTGCTGTGAGCTGTGATGCCACAACACTCTACTCAAGGTGACAGCTTGAGGCTCTGTCTCAAAAATAAAATAAAATAGAAAAACTGAGGCAAAAGGATTGCTCAAGCCCAAGAGTTGGAGGTCTCTGTGAGCTATGACTCCACAGCACTCTACCCAGGATTACAGCTTGAGACTTTGTCTCAAAAAAATAAAAATAAAATTAAAACGTTCTGTTTTAAAGGAAATTTTTTTTTAAAGGATAGATCTAACATTTAATGGAACATGAAACAAGCTCCTTCCACACTAGGTCACAGGTCATCCTTAAGGAGGATGTTTGAGCAACAGCCTTAAAACTCCAGAAAGGTGTGGACATGAAAGAGGCCAAAAGGGTGAATAGGAGCACAGGTGTAGGAAAAACTGGATTAACTGTAAGATCCTTCAGCCTCTTCATTATCGCAGAGTGATTTCTGGGAGTCCCTAAATGTTTGCCTCACCCCTACCTACTACCAGCAATCCCTGCCCCCTCTACAAACTGCACGCCCCTACTCTCACGATTTATCCAAACGTTTTTCTGTGTGTTTCTCTCTCTCTCCTCCCCATCCCTATCACATCATCTTTTATCAGCATCTCTATAATTTTCTTTGTATCTGTCTCTGCTTCAGTCTGTCCCTCTCATCATTTTGGTTTTGTTGTTGTTGTTTTTATTATTCCTGAAGTCTTTCTGCTTCTATCTCTGTCTCCTCTTTTATTCTTTCATCGTTGTTGATTTCTTGGTAGGTTTCCATTTTTCTGTCTCTGGCCTCGCTTTCTCCCCAGCTGCCGCAAAGCCATAAACCTAGCCGGCCCTGCAGCAGGCAGCCGCCAATCACTGGGCTTCAGGAGTTGGGGGGAGGGGGGAGCAGAGAGCTGGGGGGATGGAAAAGCTGGGGCGCTGTTGCTACAACAGGGGAGGGAGGAGATGCAGAAAAGAGCAGAGAGATGCCCCTCCCAGAATGCAGACGAAGATACCTCCACAGCCAGTATCTGGGCCCCTTTCCTGAAGAAAGCAGACACCTGGCCCCACTTTCTGTTGTGAGGCAGGGTCCCTGGGTCCCTCCCTGTGTTCCTCAAACCATGATTTCTCACCCCAAACCACTGTCACAAATCAGTCCATAAGAGATTTGCCTCCTCCCTCATTCATACACCCTTCCAAGATGAGGCATGTCAGGGTTTGAGGATGCCTAAGACAGGTGCTTACAGGTTGGGAGGAGAAAGGATGGTGAAGACAGAGTGTAAGGGAGGGTGCTGAGGTAGATTTTGGGAGGCACTGAGAGGAGGGAGAGTCCTAACAAGCTTAGGCTGAACCAGAAGCTTAGGCACTCCAGGCTTCCCACCAGCTCCCTGGCCATTCCTAAAGCAAGACTGACAGCCAGAATCCCTGGTCCCTGGTCTAGATTGGGGTTCAGCAACTTAGGGTGCTGCATAATGGCCTACGACCCAGTTCATCACAAGAAACCTACAGGATTGGGTGTTAGGAGGACAAGGCAGGGGAGGGCATGGATTAGCAAGAGGTTTTAGGAGAAGAGTGTAGGACGAGGAACATTTTTGTCCAGTTAGGGCAGAAGGAGACAGACCTGGAAAGTAGTAATTCCTGGTGTGCCGGCGACCCCTGCTGGCTGCACACACCACTGCCTGGGAGACAAAAAGTACAGTCAGCCTATGTGAGTCTGGGCATGTGTTGGAAGTGACACTGTGCAACAGTGACGGTGCATATAGCACTGGCCGTGATTCTGTGGGCACCCCTGGGTGAAGGCAGTAATGTGACTGAGCACAAAACACCCAAAATTCAGGCTCTAAACTCTTGGCTCCCTTCTAGAAATCTGGGTATCTGGGAAGGGTGAGGTCATTGAACTCAGTATTATCTCCTCACCAGTGTCATATCAGTAGCATGACGCACTCAGTGAAGTACTTCTGGGGTCAAAGTCAATTTAACCAGTCCAGGTGCAAGAGAAAGAGTGCACAGACTTTGAAATGCTGATTTTAACCAGGGTTTGAATCATGATCCATACTAGAGTATGACCTCAAGCAAGTTCCTTAACTTCTTTGAGACCAACTTCCTTACCTATAAGGGCATAAAAATACCTAACTTACCTAATTTATTGCGGGTGTTTAATAGATGCTAATTATCTGCCTCCCTCTTCCTTTATCTATCTCCCACCCTCAAGGTCAGGCAGGGATTTCAAAAGGCAAATAAATTGGGGCTGGTGTTGACAATGATGATGGTGGTTTATATTTACACCACTCATGCAAATCATTTTAAACATATTTTTAATACACGGCTTTTTCCTTTTTATTAGCCAAGCACATCATGATCATGTTTTATTGGGATAGAAGTATCCTGATGTTATGGCAGGTATCTAGAAGGATGGCCTTATGAAGTGATAACAAGGCATGACAAATCTTTCTTTATTGTGGTACATTTTCATTACTCAGGTTAATCAGGAATTACCCATTAGAACAAGGCTTAAGATAAGTACATGACAGTCATCTGTGGAGATCAAAATCATCTGATTTTTCCAATGGGTATCTAATTGTTATTGCCATTGGGGGGGACGATTAATGCTTAGACTGAACTGGTCTTAAAACATTAGAATAACTCAAGGAAATATGACAGGTAGTTAGAAATAGTATATTCTTAAATTAAAAAGAAGACAGATTTCAATTCCACCAAAGAATACTCTAACCCCTACAGCTGTCCAGTGACAGGGGCAGACGGCTTATGAAGTAAAGAGATCTGTTTCAGCAGGAATATTGACACAGAAGCTGGCTGACTCTCTGGCAGGCTTATTGTAAAAGAGATTCAGGCTGCAGAGGGGATTGGGTAAGAGGCCCTCTGAGGTTCCTCCACAAACACACTCAAGTGTATGATGAATACTTAGCTCAGTAGAAGTGTTGTTCCAAATGGCATTCCTGCTGTACCCAAGGTCATTATTTGTCACCATGGCATATGGGTAGGGGAGCAGAGATTTTGTTCTTCCCAAGGAAAGGTAAGAGTCCGAGATCATTCCCTCTTTAGCCATTCTTTTGATTTCTTCTGCAATCCCCATCTTTTTCTTGGCTTCATAGGATCCATCTTAGAGTATCTAAAGAAAACCTTCCTTAAGGAAGAGTTTTTATTAATCCTTTAGTTTTCTGCCTGAGAGGTAGGTAGGCAATGAGGAGGGGAAGAGAGAACAAAGATTTGTTGAGTCCCTATTAAGTACAGAAACTGTTATTTTTGCGTTTGATTGAAAGAGATGTGTATCTGCTTTCATGCCAGTAAATGTGTATGTATGCAATGTTTGGTACATGTGGATATACATGCAGATGGATCAAAGTAATCCTTTGCTGTTCAAGCCTCTCTCATGGATCTTGGTATCTAGCTTAGTACAGGGAAATTTGTATGCAGCTACTCTGAGGATTTTAATACCGTCCATGTACACACAGACTAGCCAAGAGCTATTCTTCTGGCTTCAGGATCTTTGTACATGGTCCCAGATTTGTCTCTCCCCATCCTGGGCATAAGCACGTTGATATCCTGAGACTCCTCCACCTCCTTGCCTTTGGTGTGTGCATCACTGCATTTCCCATTTCCGTCACAGTAAATGCAGATCCACATACCCAACCTGCCCCACATGAAGCCATGTGTGTCCAGCAGCCCCTCTGAGAAGGAGGACTTTGTGAATAGTCCTTGGCATCCTCCCCTCCTAGCCACCCCCACCCCCCACTTTCCATGCCAGGAGAGATCTAATTACACAGAAATTAGTACAGAGAAGGATCGTTTGCTTTTATTGCATCAGTGCCGGGGCAGCTATAAATCTGAAGCTGCCGCAGCAGCCACCTCTGGGCACTATACAGACTATTGAGGGGGGGGGACTCTCACCTCCACCCCCCACTTTTCTCCTGGGCCTCCACTCCTATGCAGGACCTGAGAGCCCTACTAGATAACCATCTTAGTAGGTGCAGGGCTGTGAAAGGGGAGGATGTGGTCAACCAGAAGAAGAAACGTAGTAGGTGCTCAATAAATGTTCACTCAATAAATGATTAGAGAAGGGTGAATACCAGCAATGCTAACCCCGACCCAATGACCAAAGAATAAATATTTCTAGTAAAAATTCTCCCAAAATCTTTAAGCTCCTACCAGACAGACTCCCCCACTTTCTTATTAACCCAAATGAGGTATATGGGGCAATCAGTCATTCTGGCTTCTATCAATAGTTTGGAGATCCTGAACTCCTTCTCAGGCAGCTTCAAGTAGTGAAGACAGCCTAGGTTTAGATCTTAATTCTTTTGTTTGCCAGCTAAGTGACCTTGGGTGTTCCCTCAATCCAAGCCCTCGTTTCTTTATTTGAGAAATGGGGGGGGGGTCATAAAACTTCTCTCTCAGGTGGTTGTGAGACATCAGTGAAAAAGCACTAGACCAACAGGGAAGTGGTCCACTAATTATTGTATCACTGGCAATACCTTCCTAGCTAACTCTTCTACTTCCCAGCCACTACTTATACCTTCTCTCCCCCATCACCACTTAACCTAACCTATATCCCAATGAACCCCCACTCAAGTGGCATCATATACTGGGGCAATAGGATATGTAGGCAGGGTGTCCCCAACCTGGAGTGAATGTTTCTTTATGTTAGAGTCTTATTGAATGACAGGGATGAGGATAGATGACTCCAACAATTCTTGGGCAACTAGAGGCAGTGTTTTGCCCATAACCAACTTTCTCCAAGTTCCTACCTTGGCAGTAAATTATTTTGATCTCCATTATTTTCATGGAAGGTGTGAATTTGTTCCTTGGGGTATCAGAGGGCCTGATTGTAAATGACTGAGCAGAAAGAATAAAAATTTTAGGGAATTAGAAGGGAGTAGGAGGTGGGGAACTGGGGCGGAAACAGGTGGCCTAAACCTATGCCACATCAAGGTCAAAGGGCATTTAAGGGAGTAGAGACACAAGCCAAATACCCAGGCTCTCAATTTTCCACCAACACAGACCTCAAACCCAAGGATTTGGGGTCCCCTCCCTCTTGTACTCCAAGGTCTGTAGCCCAAGGCACTCAGTAGGAATTTCTCAATTTACTCCAATATGGATAATTCTGAAGAGCTCTAAGTGGCATATGGGTCAAGAAGGGAAAAGCCAAGAAAAGGAAGGGGTGTACCCTTTCCCCAACCCCCAGCCTGCTCAGATCTCCAAGCGTCCTGTGCGCAGACACCCCCCCCCCAACCGCGCCCCACCCCTATCCCACCCCACCGCCCACCATTCAGGGGCAGGAGGAGCCAGCAGAAGGAAGCTGAGGCACACCAGTCTGTGTGTGTCCGGGCTCTCACCCACAAACTGCGTCCCAGGGAGGGTGAGGATTTGGCGTGAAGGGCAGAGCGGCGTGGGGGGGATCTCCGGCCCCCGTCTCCCCCCACCCCCAACCCCAACTCAGGCTGCAGTCTCTCCTCGTTGTAGCAGCGCGAGAGCAAAGGGACGGGCAGTAAAGATGAGTGATGGCGTGGAGACAAGCAGAAATACACCATCATGAAAATGCTAATGACTCCTTGCTCTCTTTCTTTATGGTTGGAGTAATACAGACTTCAATCATAAAAACAATCTCCCAACATTTTAATGGGCTCCATCATGCCCGCACTTGTCGGTATATTTGAAGAATAAATCACCCTCCCCGCTCGGAATGAATTCGCTGTCAAACTCGGCTCCCTCGGAGAAAATGGATGGGGAGAGAGGATGGAGGGGGTTTTTTTGGAGGGGGGGTCCTCTCCCCCTCTAACTCCCTCCTAAACCAGATTGTTGTTCGAGATGCCTGGATCCTAAGTGGGAGAAGAGGGTGGTCGGGAATTGAGGAAACTGAACTGAAGGAAGGGTTTTGGGAAACAGGGGTCAGGGATTGAGGAATTCCACACAGACAGAAGCCACCCCTTAGATGGACATGGAATAAAGGGGTAGGAACGGTAGTGGCTTTGGAGGCAAGGGGCAAAATTTTGACCTTGAACAGAGAGAATGCAAAGAAGATGCAAAAAGCATGCAAATCTACATTATTTCTAGTTGTTTGGTGAGATTTCTTTTAGGCTAGGCCCTTTTTTAGGGGCTCAAAGGGAGAAGGGGAAGTTTCGAAAGATCTCCTTGAAGAAGAGGAGAAACAAGCTCAGGAATCCTGGCTCCGAGCTTTCAGGTTTCAGAGCGGTAAGCCACAGGTCCGCCCTGCTGAGCTGGGCCTGAGAGTCCAGGGTAATTCTCATTTCCATACAGGTGGCCGTCAGCCAATGAAAACTTGGGATGTGCATACTGTGAGCAGCCAATCCCAGTTAAGGATGAGCAGAGCTGGCAGGTTTAATTGCATCTTGATTGGTTGTGATGTTGCTAGGCAGAAACCGGGTCCAGGAGATTGATGCCGGCCAGACAGAATAGACAGGTGCATAGGAAAGTATCTGGAAATCTAGATTCCTAGGCTGACATTTTTCTTCCCGAACTCCTTCATTCTGAAAGGATTGATAGGGTCAGAATGACACTCCCTTTTCTCCTTCAATTGAGTGGGACAGAGCCAAATAGTTGTCACATTTTTTCCCCCCAAAGCCTGCGGAGAAATCTGGCTACTTGGAGGGTCTTCTAATCCGAAAAATCCCCAGGTATTTCAACCTCTCCCTGGGTATTCAAGCCTTCTGGCTGTAGTTTAGGAACAATTTTCTCTAATATGCTTGGGAATGGAGAGATCTTGCTCCACACTCTCCCTTCGAACCGCATGTCTAAAAGAGCAAGAGATTTCCCTACCTCCTTGGCCACTCCACCAAGACCCGGGGTGCCCAGCAGAACCTACGAGGGGTCATAATCCCAAATCCAAAGGTGCGCGTACTGGTAGTCCCAAACCCGCCGCTTCTGCGCCTTCAGTTGCATTTAATTAGCGTAAAGTTCGTCCTCACCTCACAGCCCCCACTCCCTAATCCCAACCCCACTCCTGCCCTTGCCCTTGTCCGCGCAACCCCGGCATCAGCGGTCACTCTGCCTCCGCCTGCCTAGCCTTGCACGTCCAACCCTTCTCACTAGCCAGCTCGCCCCCGCCCCAGCGCACCCCCGCCGGCAGCCCCCTCTGCTGGAGACCGGGCCTCCTGAGTCACAGCCTCCTGGAGGCCGGAGGGGGACCGTGAGCAGAGAGCTGGGGGCTGCGGCTGGGAGCTGCAAACCCACAGTCTGAACTAGACAGTCCGCGAACAATATGCCACCATTTAAATCTGAACGCGCGCCAGCCGCCGATTGTGATGTTAATTCGGGGATGATTTAGCAGGGCGGGACGAAAGGGGGGCGGCCGCCTCTCTGTCAAAGTGCTGTCCCGGGGCTTAATATTTGTAATTGAAGCTGATGAGGACTCCGTCTCTGTTTCCACTGATAAAAAAGGCAGGGAGGGAAAAAGAGCAACTAAATTATGGGGCCGGGAGAAAAACATGATTAATCAAAGGTTTGAACTGTCGCTGTGTTCGAGATCCAGTAAATCTCGCCTGGCCGGGGCCTGCGCAGGCCGGAGGATAAATCTGAACCGCCCAGTGTTTGCCGCCCCTTTCTGTTTGCCTCTCGGTTCGCACGTCAATTAATTCAATAATTGGATTTGAAGAGATGTCAAGAGATTATCGAAGGGGAGTTAGAAAGAGTGGGTGTGCAGGAAAGGCCCCAGGGACGCCGAAAGAGGAGGCGAGAGCCGCTGGGGTCAGGCGGTGGACGGACCGGCAGAGCCCTGCCTGCCCAGGGAGGCTTCATCTGGCTCGGCTCGGCTTGAGGTTGCAAGGAGACCCCGGGAAAGGCGGTTGGCCTGTGCCTTATGCTTAACTACGGCTCCCAGCACGCCTTTCCACACACCGCTCTCACCCAGAAGCTTTCCCAAATCCTTCTCTCTAAATTCTGCCCTTGTGCTGCCAATTTCTCTCCTAATGTTGTTCCCCTTTTGAAGCATCGGGTGACCCTGTGTCAATTAATTTGAAAGTGTTTGTACCTTGCTTTGTGAAGCAGTTTCACTGTTCCCCAGTCTCCTGTGAACCTCTGTTCACCCCTGTCTGACCCCAGTTTTTTCCTAAAGATCGAGGGCTCCCAGAATAGCATGGACCAAGACTCCTTTTTGATTCCTCACCCTCAATGGTCAGAACAGCCATTTCCTCACCGCTCCCCATCTTCCTCTCTCACACAAACTGAATTTTAACCTACAATCCAAGCTACCTTCTGCTTAAGGAAAATACCTTTACAAACAGACTGATAAATACACATGCAGACTGACCCCCTAAATTGTTAGTTACCAGGCCCTCAGCTGCAGCCTGATGCGGATGACAGTAAATGATAACAGAAATTCAGCCCTTCAGCGACATCAAGTGAACCCCCCCAAAAGGGTGGACCTCTCCTAAAAGGCTAGTGATCTTGATTTGGTATTTAGGGGCATGGCAAGTTCAGGGAGAGATGAAGTCTGCCTGTCTGCCTGCCTCTGTGTGTGTGTGTGTGTGTGTGTGTGTGAGAGAGAGAGAGAGAGAGAGAGACACGGAGGGAGGGAGAGAGAGAGAAAGAAAGAGACAGAGAGACAGAGAGGGAGAGAAATGGTGGGGTATTTCCCCCTTGCTTCTGTGGAATTCTATGCAGGAATAAAGATTGGGGTGGAGGAAGCATATAGGAGAACCATGTAAATGATTCTCAAAAATGACAAACTGAAATAAGAGGCTAGATTAGCTGGGTGTTTTGGCTACACCTGTAGTCCCAGCTACTCTGAAAGCTGATAAGTGCTTAAACCCATGAGTTTGAGGTTATTGTGAGCTATGATCACACCACTGCACTCTACTGGGGGCAACAGAAAGAGACTCTATCTCAAATAAAAAAAAGAAAAAGAAAAAGAAATTGGAGGCCAGGGAACGCAGTGAGGAACACAAAAGGCTTTCCTGCCAGGCTGCCTGGTAGTAAAGGAGCTCTAGAGAAGGACACCACTGGGCACCTCGTTGGAGACCACAGTTAATCTGCCCTGGTGAGAACAGAACACACAACTACCCTTGATACACAGACAAGGGAGACTAAGGAGGGAGAGCTGGGTCAAATAACAACACAAGTAGTACAGCAAGCCAAATTTTATTTAAGCATAACAATTTAAAACTGACTGATGCCAGCCAACCAAGCATCAGATAATCAAGTTCAGATAAATCTCTTTTGTCTGTATATGTAGGAGGGAAAATCCCATCTAGGAAAGGACAAAGTAGAGGATTTTTTTTTTGGAGACAGAGCCTCAAGCTCTCCCCCTGGGTAGAGTGCTGTGGCATCACATCTCACAGCAACCTCCAACTCCTGGGCTCAAGCAAATCTCCTGCCTCTGCCTCCCAAGTAGCTGGGAGCACAGGCGCCCGCCACAACACCCAGCTCTTTTTTGGTTGCAGCCGTCATTGTTGTTTGGCAGGCCCAGGCTGGATTCGAACCCGCCACCTTAGGTGTATGTGGCTGGTGCCTTAGCCACTTGAGCCACAGGTGCAGAGCCAAAGTAGAGGATTTAAGCAGCTTCAGTTTCTATGAGGAGGATCCCCAGAAAAGTCAGTCTTTGTCTACTCTCTCTTGTTACTTGGTCTCAGTCTCTTGATGATGTCTATCCAACTCTTTCCTCAAAAAGGAATTAGACCCATTATCTGCCTTTCAGTCTAGACTAGTTTTGTATGTGTTTTCTGAATAGACCCTTGATAGGAAGTATTCTGGGAAATATTCTTCTTTAAACCTAAGAATTAAGAGATGGGGTCAGAGGAAAACATCAGAATCAGGGGTTGTTTTTCTGCAGCATTCTCTATACTCCTCATCAGCCAAGACTTTTATGAAGCCACCAAAGTCTTCATATGCCGTAGAACCTCTGTAAGTTGACCATCCAAGGGACGGTAACAATATGATCAACATACAGAGGTGGTCAACATAAAGAACTAGGTCCATTGTACTGATAACATACATATGGTGCATGTCTGGTCTATAAAAATTAGGTCAACTTAAAGAGGTGGTCCATGTAGGGAGGTGGTCAGTTATGAAGGTTCTACTGTATAATCGCTCAGAAAAGGATTCCTGTCTGAGTCCAGTGGCTCACATCTATAATTCTAGTACTTTGGGAGACCAAGGTGGGAAGATTGATTAAGGCCAGGAGTTCAAGACCAGCCTGAGTGAGAGGCTTAAAATAGAAAAATCAGCCAGGCATTGTGTCACATACCTGTAGTCCCATCTTCTTGGGAGACTGAGGCAAGAGGATCCCCTGATACCACAGGGAGAAGAAAGATGAGATTTAGGGCATTGCCACCACCAAATTTAGGCAGCTGAGGCTGATAGAAAAAGCACTGGACTTAATTAAAAAGAATTAGCTTTAAGTTCAGTGCTGCTGCTAAATGATCAGAAGAGACTGAAGCCCAGAGAGCTGAAATGACTTCCGCAGGGAGTAAATGGCAGGGCCAGCTCAAGAACTCAGTTCTCTACTCTTTTAGTTTATCAAATAGATAGCACAAATTCCACCTCTCCCACTGACTACCTGTGTCTCAGTTTTTCCTCTTCTGTAAAGTGGGGATCATAATAGTTACCACTTCATAGGGTTGGGTTAGGATTTAAATAATTCACGTAAAAAATCAGCACAAAGTCAAGCACATAATAAATATTCAATAATAGCTGTTCTTATTATGATGATGGACATAGTTCTTATAACTGACCAACCCAAATGATGAAATTGGTGAAAGGTATTTATTTGCCAATGCCTGTAAAATGCTTTGTGATTCAATCACAAGGCCCTACAAGAGGGAGTGAATACCACCTTCAAAACCCAATCAAGTCTCCTCTTTGGTGACTTTAAAACCACAGCTCCTGGCCCTAGCCAGGTACAGTGATGCATGCCTATAATCCTAGCACTTTGAGAGGCTGAGGTGGGTGGATCACTTGAGCTCAGGTGTTCAAGAGCAGCCTAAAAAGAGTGAGATCCCGTCTCTACTAATAATAGAAAAACTAGCCAGGTGTGGTGGCCAGTGCCTACAGTTCCAGCTACTGGGAAGGCTAAGGCAAGAGGATTGTTCAAGCCCAAGAGTTTGAGGTTACTGTGAGCTATGGCACCATTGCACTCTACCCAGGGTGTCAAAGTGAGACTCTGTCTCAAAATAAATAAATTAATAAAACCATTTCTCTTCTCCAACCAGTTTTACACTTTTCAGTCTGCTAGGAGAACACCCGGAACAGCTGTATCAGTGTCTCATTATTCAGTTGTTTCCTTCATTAATTCATTCATTGAATGCCTAGTTGAAAAGCAGCATAGTTCATCCATCCATCGAATGTACGCATATATTGAAGTCCCTTATGTGCGCAACACTTTTACAGGCAGTTAGCAAGCCCTGGGTCCATTACATTGGTAGTTATTCTGATGATATATATATTTTAATATTCCTATTTTAAAAAATATACATATTGAAAATATATACATATATGTGTATAGGTAGTCTCTGTATCCCTAGCACCTAGCACAATTCTGGCACATGGGCACTTAATAAATGTATGTTGAATGAATTCATAAACATCGTGAGAAATTTTAGAGAATTTGAATTATAGTTCCTGCCCTCACTAAGCTTAAATTCTAGCCAAGAAGGTAAGACTTGCACACATGAAGGCCAGGCATGGAGCCTCACGCCTATAATTCCAGCACTCTGGGAGGCAGAGGTAGGCAGATCACCTGAGCTTACAAGTTCAAGACCAGCCTGAGCTAGAGTGAGATCCCATGGATAGCCAAGCATCATGGCAGGCACCTGTAGTCCCAGCTACGTGGGAGGCTGAGGTAAGAGAATCGCTTGAGTCCATGAGTCTGAGGTTGCTGTGAGCTATGACGCCATAGCACTCTACGGAGGATAACAAAGTAAGACTCTGTCTCAAAAAAGAAAAAGAGGCTCGGCGCCTGTGGCTCAATCAGCTAAGGCGCCAGCCACGTACAATCAATCAGCTAAGGCGCCAGCCACGTACACCTAAGGTGACGGGTTCGAATCCCCAGCCCGGCCCGCCAAACAACAATGATGGCTACAACCAAAAAATGGCCGGGTGTTGTGGCAGGCGCCTGTGGTCCCAGCTACTTGGGAGGCTGAGGCGGGACACTTGCTTTAGCCCAGGAGTTGGAGGTTGCTGTGAGCTGTGATGCTA
>CAUYQV010037851.1:0-18727 GCA_963574575.1 Galagoides demidoff
TAAGTCAGGGGGTTTTTGCTGGAGACTTTTATAAGGAATTCTCAGGCTGGACTTCTCAAAAGCCTTTTATGAGCCCAGGTTTCATCTGTGCCATGAGATACCTGTATGCATTGGGTAAATTCCTCTTCTCTTGAGGTCCCCCAGCACATTTCCATTCCCAGACCTGTTAGCAGGCTACCTTTGTCACTTACCACAGATCAGGAAAGGTTACTGATGGGTATCTGGCCAGTTTTCCAAAGGGCTTTTTCATTGGCCTTATAAAGTCAACCTTAATTCCTTAACACAGTCTGGAAATGCCATTCCAGCCAAAGCCTAGGTCATGTTAGGCCCGCAACTAACCTGGCCACATGGGATTCTGCCTTAGTTTCTCACAAGTATGCCTGCACAGAGTCCTTTGACTGCTCTCTCTCATAGAAAGAGCATATAGGCATTTTGCCCATAATAAATGGCAACTTTATATAATTGAATCAATGCAGTCAAACTTTTTTTGCATGTTCCTATGTTTTTTGTATGTAGTTTCTATGTGAATTTTGATTTTTTAACCCTTCTTTCAATCTTTGTCTTTTAACTATTAGTTAGTTTGGCCCATTTACATAACTCTAACTATGAATGTAGCTGGATCCACTTCTACCATCCTGATTTATTATTTTGTCTCTTCTTCTCATCATTTGAAAATTGGTATTTTTATTTCTTCAATAATGATAATAGAACTTTTATATACCTCCATATTCACTGATCTCATTCTCCTTAAAAATGCTGCCAGACTGCTGAGATTCTCTTGTTCAGGACTGGCCAGCAGGATTTTCTAGGATGATGGAGGAGTTCCATTATTGTCTAATATGGTAGCCAGTAGCCACATATGGCCATTAAAGATTTGAAATGTGGTGAGTGTGATGAAGGAACAAATTTTAGAATTTTATTTAATTTTAATGAACTCAAATTTAAATTTAAATAGCTACATAAAGACTAGTGGCTACCATATTGGAAACCAGGACCCATATTATTACTCGTCTATTATTTTGGGCCTATTTTACCCTTTTCTTTGTTTCTAATGATTTAGTAAAGATAATAACTAACTTTACCAGGACATTTGATGACATTTATTTCTTGTATCATCATATAACACTTGCGACGCCCCTTGGATTTGTTTCTTCTCTTAAATGCTTCGTATGAAATTGCTATCACTGTGGGCTTCTGAGTGGCCACATCTCTAAGGCCTTTTAAGCCTCATAATAATTTTATTTAATGATGGTTTTGTTAGATGTAACAATCTAGGCTATTCAGTATTTTGAAAATGCTAATCCATTTCTTTTCTTTCACGCATTGTTGCTATAAAAAATCTGATGTCAACCAAATTATTTTTTATTTTCATTATTTAGAAACAGGATCTCATTATGTTGCTAAGGCTGGTCTCTAACTCAGGCAGTCTTTCTACCTCACCCTCCCAAGTAGCTGGGTCTACATGCACACAGCAACTTACCCAGAAACCCATTCTTGATCCATTATGTATAACAAGTTCTTTCTGGCATCTTAAATTTTTTTTCTTTTTCTACTTTATTAAAATATATTTAACTTATCACTTTTCTTTGGCACTCTATGGGATTTTTCAATATGACCTATAACTTTTTATAAAATTCTAGGGAATTTATATTTTATTTTTTCAGATATGTATGAATCCCATTTTAATTTCCTCCCCCTCCCCAAATCCCTTTCTGGGGTGGGGGTTTGGTGCTTCCCTCTAATCCCTTTCTATGGGGGGGTTGGTGTTTCCCCCCAATTCCTCTTTATTGGGGGGGGGGTTGGTGCATTGCTTCTCTCCACATCCCTCTTATTTTTTTCTGTGTTTACTGATTTTTGGTCCTTTCTTTTTTCTTTCTGTAAATGATCTTTCTCCAATAGTCTGGTCTTTCAATTTGCTGTCTTATTCTCAGCTCCTTCCATTCTGACATTAATCCTTTTATTTTATTCTCTATTTCAATTATTACATTCTTCATACTAAATGTTTTTGTTTTTTTCTATGACTATTTTTTGCATCATATTCTAATATAGTCCCTTATCTCTTTTCAAATATTTATTAGTCTAATTATAAATTCTTGATTGGATATTTCTGCTTCTGGTGGAGTCTGTAATCTACTAAGATTTTCTTTTTGAAATGTTATGTTTGTCAACAGTCTTCCTTTTTTTTTTTTCTGCCCAGAGAGTTCCTTTTCCCCTGGGTATTGGCTGCTCTGTCATCATGCACAGGGAAGAAGGATCAGCTCCTTTGCCTCTGTCCCAGTGAGCTCAAGGTGTGCTGTGGAGGAGCTATGCGGAGACTGAGCTCTGGCAGACGAAGTTGCACTTGGCCCCTCCCTACAAAACCTCTCCTCAGCTCAGGGCTGTGCCCACCTTCCTACCAGGTGCAGAAGCTTAGGAGAAGGTTTGGATTGGAATTCACCAGCCCCAGGGAAGATGTGCTGCCTGAAGTTTATCAACCTCTGCCTATTTTTTTCCTGTTTTCTCATAAACACTGAATATTTGGCTGTTCCCAAGGTTCCTCCTATGGCAATCTGGACCAGAGCCCAGAATCACCACAGTTTTCAGTGCAGACCTGATCTCAAGAAGATGACTGAAGGTTGAAAGCTGAACTCCCTGGAAGCTTTGCACTGTATCCTGCTTCTCATGCCCCAGGCCTAATCCACCATCCAGTAAGTTCCTAATGGCACTGGCCCCCTCCTGTGTGAGGAGGTGTTTACTGTCACAGGTTTCTGGCTTAATTTTGGCCAAGGAAACCTGGCATCATGCTAGTTCAGTACTTGGTAGGAACCAAAGAAAAGATTTAAAATACTCTCTAATTAAAGACTCACCTGTTTATAAGGAAGTGGTGCAAAGACTTTATTCACAAACAAGGAAACATAACTGGTTTCGGCCCAAATTTAGGCTTAATTCAGAATACATAGCAATCTGGACAGAGTTTCAGATGTTTCACCACATACCACATATTTTATCTTTGAATGTTTATTTTCAATAAAAATAAAATGGCACATTGGCTGTGGTCATGCAGAAGGTGATGTAGATGGAAGTGTATGAAATATGTTGCCCGTTTAGATAAAGTTAATGGGAACATGTTTCTCCCGGACTCCTAGTAGTAAGGTTAGGGAAGTGATTTTGAAATGCAATTAGATAGTTTGGGTGTGGTTTTATCTCCTGGTTGCCATTAGTGAGAGCTAAATTTTGGTCTCAAGAAAATAATGCTGTGCCTGTAAGATAATTGCCAGACGTGAACTTTGCAAGGCAAGAAGCAGAGGGATGTTTTATTTCTAAATTTAAGCCTTGGGAGTGTTACCTCAGGGAAATTAGGAGGCATGCATGAAAGACAACTTTAGCGACTTTGGTGACATCACCATTAAAAGAAATCGGTCATTTACGATTTTTATATTTTAAAATATTTAAAAACATAGAGAAGGATCCTGGAAACATAGCCATCCATGATTTAACAGATGGCAATGTCTGGCCACTTGTTCTTCATTGATGTTTTTATATTATACTTTGTACTTTTCTATATTTAATACATTTAAAAACAGACATAAAATCACAAAAGCACGGTCATGCGTTTGGTGAACATACTCTTCAGCACTAACAGAGACAAGTGGCCCAGCAGGGAGGTCTGGGAGTCCTGTCCTTCACTGTCGACGGGTGTGTGTCATCTGCTCGTATTGACACTGGATTAGTCCCAGTGGCCACCTCAGCACGTAAAGCACATAACCCAGAAAGATTTGAACGTGTAGCTGTACAATCCTGGTGTCGAAAAGGCTTTTAGGCCGTGGATTCTGACTCTGTGGCTTACTGATGAGGAAACTGGAGTTCACAGATCAATATGCCAATGAGGTCCTATCTAGTGACACAAATTTGTTCTGTGAAGGTCATTTACTGAGTAAGTGGAAGATTACAGTTATGGGTCAGGACAGAGCTCTGAGAAATGAGGCCTGCCTGAGCACCTGTGCCATGAATTGGGCACTTTGAAACAATTTGTTTCTAGATAACCATGTTGAAATTGTTCTGCTGTGGCCTCGAAAGTGCATGAGCCAGAGTCTGGAATTATTAACGGCTGTCATCTCCCAGCATTCTCTCCCTGGACTGTCGTGGTCTTAGGGACACAGACTATTCCCAGGGCCAGCTTTGCCTGCAGCCCATAGGACGTGGTATGGGATAGTCAATTCGTTATGATGCACACTTGGCTAACGAGTGTTAAAGTTTCTTTTCTTGTTTTTAAACTGTGGGACTTTCAGACTCTCTAACAGACCAGTGGACACTGTTCCCCAAGCCTGCTCAGGGCACCTTTTCTCAGAATGCTGCAGGATGGTGTCCCACAGAACACAGCCTAGGGTATGCTGGCCCGGAGGCACGATGATGGAGGGAGTGGGACAGATGAGTGAAGATGACCATGTCCTTGCTTTCTATGCCACCCAGCACTGAATCTTCCCAGACCTGTGTTAGGCAGATTCTGTCGTTCCCCGGTCACGGGGCGGGGGGGCGGGGGGAGGAGTGGAGGCTGAGAGGTGTCCTGGGACTCGTCAATGGGGCTGCCACCATGTGCAGGGGGGCTGCAGTTCCACGGCCCAAGTTGCTGAGCCCTGATGTCTGGAGCTGCCGTCAGCTCCCAGCCCTGCTTCTCTGTGGAGGTCAGAGAGTTCATCACCTTCTGTCCCTGCAGTGTGACTCTCAGGGCCTTTGAACACGCTGCTCTTTTTCTTTCTTAGCAGTTAACAGCCAGCCCCTCGTGCCTGAGCCTTCAGGTCAGTGTCCCTCTCTCTCATGCTGCCTCTCTGACCGGCCAGACCATATTCCTCTGTTGCCCACTGTCACTTATCACAGGTCCTGTAAATACACAAATAGGGTCACTGAGGGACACCCTTCCCTCTAGCACAGGCAGGAAGCAGGCCTGGCTTACTGTCCACATCTGCATGGCGTTCCCAGCAAAGGCAGGGCTCCCCTCCTATACCAGGGCAGAAGGTCTCAGCAGCAGTGGCATTTGACCCCAGCCTGCTGACTTCTGCTCTTGGCTTCAGCCAAGCTCTTGCTCCTCCTCCTGGCTCTGGGAGATGGGATGACAGCTTCCAGAGGTGGTTACTCCTGGGGACCTGGAGCTTGGTGCTACCCTGGGAAAAATGTGACTCCCTTGGCAGCAAGGCTGCTTGATTTATTGTGTGTGAGTGAAGCCCTTTGATGGGAAGTTTTGAGCAGGCCTTGGGACTTTTGAGTTGGGCCTATTCACAGTTCAGGCTGCAAAGGGCAACGTAGCAGGAGAGCTCAATTGCAGACCAGCCTGGTTCTCTTGATTAGGGCCAGTGTTTTCAGGTGGACATGGAGGTGACACGTGTCACAGAGGATTGGAGGGGTTGATTGAAATGAGGCAGGCAGGGAGTGGGATGCTCCTCACCCAGGACGTGTACTCAGTGGATTCTCCTTCCTTCCAGGGACTCCTGTCCGGGTTTTGCGCCTGAGGGTTCTATACCTGGAATCTTGGCCAGCTACCTGCCTGGATCCTGGCCAACCATGAGGACTTTCACTAGACTAAATCTGCTGGTGGAGTGAGCTGGTGCTGGAACCCCAGCCCCCCAGTGAGCAGCTGGGTGTCGCGGGCAGGCTGCTTAGTCCCCTGAGCTCCCCCGTCTACAGAGTGAGGGTCTAACGTGCCTGACAGGATGCTGCCAGCCTCGGGAGCCTGGGGAGCTACAGCTAAGAATGGGGAGATGTTGGTGTGCCAATCACAGACAAGTATGAATGCCTGCAGGAGCCCCAGTCTGGGCTCCGCCTGGCCCCGCGTAACTCTTGATGGGCTGACTTTGACCTGGACTGGAAGCCCAGTATCAGAGGTTTTCACCTTTCTCCCAAGTTCATTCAGTCCATGAAATAAAATCAGATTTTGGTGTTTGTCTGAGCGCGGTGTTTGGCTCATATCTGTCCAGCTGCTCTGCAAGCAGGACTGCAGGACCACCTTGGCCTCAATACTAATATCTGCATCTCGCTCCGTTCTACTGAAGACAGTGCTGCTATTCTGACCCCTGTCTGACTCTTGGGTGGATTTCTCAAGGTTGGGACTTCTAAGTTTGATTATGATTAATCGACATTTTCCAGTCATTTCTAGTAAACCATGGGGGATTCATATCATTAAGGGGTAACATATTTTCTACTAATTAAGGTCCATGATGAATCTTTTTCTTTATTTAACTGGAGGCTCACAGACACCAGCATGTGTGTGTATGTGTGTGCAGTGGGTGTGGGCATGCGTGTATGTGTATGATACACACGTAAACACATATGTATGTACGTATGGTACATATCTGTGTACACAAACCTACTGAGAATTTGCAGATAGAACATTCAAATACAACTAGTTAAATTTGGAATGCTTTTAAATTTATTCCAACTGTTTAAGTAAAAAGGTTACCTAGGTTTACTCTGACATTTAACATCTTGATTGAAAATTGTCATGAGTGTGCGTCCTGTCCTGTCACTGCTCTGTCCCAGGCACTGGTGTGCTGGAGCTGGCTCACAGAGCTTCCTCAGAGCCAGCTTCTCAACTTACGTTCAGTGACATCTGGGCAGTAGCTTGGAACTGGCCATGGGGAGTCTTTACACCAGAGGTCCTCAACTTTTTAAACAATGGGCCAGTTCACTGTCCCTCAGACCGTTGGAGGGCCGGAATGCAGGCCCCGGGACAAGTCAACTGCTAAGCAGGACAGGCAGTGGCAGCAAAAAACCCGTTGGGCCGGATAAATGTCCTCAGTGGGCTGCATGTGGCCTGTGGGCTGTAGTTTGAGGATGCCTCCTTTACACCATGGCAATCAGCATATGGTACAAAGTAGGTCCTTTTCATTCCAGGAGAGCCAGCTGTGCACAGCACTGCTCTGACTTCTGGTATTTGCAAGAACCCAATTTCAATATCATTTTTATATGTGAAACCTTGAAATCTCTTTGAGGAAAGTGGTGTGATCAGTAAGTGTTGCTGGGAGGCCCTGAGTCACCTCGCCTGAGAGCCGGGGCTGCTGGGATAGGTGCTGCTTCTGTTTCTGGTGCCGGAACTCTGGGCGCATCCTCGGGACACAGGGAACACAGCTTCCCTTGTATTTCACAGCTCCCTTTAGTGACCAAGTGACGAGGCCAAAGCACACACATTTTAGTACCTGATGAGAAAACAATTTTGCAGATAAGACTTGCTGAAGACTTAGAAGTTCCTTTGAAACATCACAGGATCTGTGAAACCCTCCCTTCCCGTCTGGTTCCATGGCATAGACACAAGCTGTCTGATAAACGAAACTACGGATGGTGCCTCCTCCAGGGGCACATCCAGGATGCAGTGACCTTGTGGGAAGTGAATTTGCCTGCAGGTATGGACACTTCCACTTTCCTTTGACATCAGAATTTCGTGATGAGTATAAATTTGTTTAATAAGGAACCCTTTAATAAGCCTAACAGTCTTTTATAATGCACCATTGACCGCATGACATTGATTTTTCTTACAGCTTTATTGAGTTATAATTTACACACCATACAATTCACCCACTGTAAATGTACAATGATTTTTAGTAATATGAAGTTCTGTAACCATCCCCCTGATCCAGTTTTGAACATTTTCTTTACCCCAGAGAACCTCTCTTGCCCATTTCCAGTCAATCCTGCTCCACAGGCTGCTGCACACACAGGCTTCTATCACTTTCTGTCTAATTGTTTTCTCCTTTTCTAGAAATTTGCGTAAAAATGGAATCATGCAATCTGTATTGTTTCATGGTCAGCTTCTTCCACTTTGCACAGAGCTTTGAGGTTCATCCGCGTTGCCTGTTGCCTGTATTGGTAGTTCGCTTGTTTTGGTTGCCGGGTAGAATTCCCTGGTACAGATGTGCTACATTCTTCCAGTTTTCCTATTGGAGGACATTTGAGCGCTTTCCAGTTGCAGGCTGGGATGCTGCTGCTGTGAACGGTTGAGTAAAAGTCTCTGTGCAGATAGCTGCTTTCATCTCTCTGGGGTAGATAAACAGGAGTGAAATGGCTGGGGCGTGTGCAAAGCACATGTTCAGCCTTTTAAGAAACTGCCAAATGGTTTTCCAAAGTGGTTGCACCATTTTACATCCCCCCTAGGCAAGAGATAAGGGGTCTAATGCATCACATCCTCACCTGCCCTTGGTACTTTTGGTCTTTTTGAATTTAGTAATTCTGGTGGGTACAGAGTAGTGTTTCATTGTGGTTTTTATTTTCCTAATTACTAGTCGTGTGCTCTATATTTGGTAAAATGTCTATTCAAACCTTTTGCCCTTTAAAAAAATTACACTGTCTCTCTTTTTTAAAAATACTGAGTTGCAATAGTTCTTCATATCTTCTGGATAAAAGTCCTTTATCAGACACATGATTTGTAGCTTAACTTTTAATTTTATTATTGACATATTATAAAGAGTAAAATCTTTTAATTTTGATAAAATCTACTTCATCGCTTTTTTCTTTCGTAGATCATGCTTCATTGTCATGTCTAAGAAAACTTTGCCTCTAACTCAAAGTCACTGAGATTTTCTCTTATGTTTTCTTCTAGTACTGCAAGAAATCCTGGTGGGGTTTTAATAGGGTTTGTTCCATGATTATAAACGATTTGGGGGAATATTACTATAGTTGCAGTATTGAGCCTTCTAATCTGTGATATATTTCTACATTTACTTAGATCAGCAGTTCTCAACCTGAGGGTCATGACCCCTTTGTAACAATGAAAATACATCCTGCATATCAGATATTTACATTACGATTCATAACAGTAGCAAAATTACAGTTATGACGTAGCAATGGAAATAATTTTATGGTTGGGGGTTACCACAACATGACGAACTGTACTAACGGGTCGCGGCATTAGGAAGGTTGAGAACCACTGACTTAGATGTTTAATTCTCCTCTGAAATGTTTTGGAGTTCTCCGAGCACAGATATTCCACTTGTTTTAGTAAATTTATTTCTAAGTATTTTATTATTTTTGATCCTATTGTGAATAGAATTGCTTTCTTCATTTTATTTAGGATTGCTTGTGACTAGTCTATAAAAATAGAAATACATTTTTTTTTCTTTCAGTTTTTGGCCTGGGCTGGGTTTGAACCCACCTCCTGTGGTATTTGAGAACAGTGCCCTACTCCTTGAGTCACAGGCGCCTCCCTACAATTACTTTTTATATGTTGTTCCTATGTCCTGTGACTTGGCTAAATTGCTTATAGTTTTAATAGTATTTATTTATTTTAGAATCCCTGAAGTTTCCTACATAAAAGATCATATTGTTTGAGCCCAGAGACAGTCTTACTCCTTCCCTCTCATTTCCTTTCTTTTTCTTCCTTACTGGACTTGCCTGAATCTCAAGACCGTGTTGAACACAAGTGGCACAAGCCAAGTCCTTGCCTTGTTCTGTTCTCAGGGGAGCACTTAGCCTTTTCAGAGACATCACATTAGCTGCAGGTTTTTATTGGTTTGCTTATCAGGTTGAGAAAGTTCCTGTATATTCCTAGTGTTTTGAGAGTTTGTATCGTGGATAGAGTTAGATTTTGTCCAACAATTTTTGGCCCCTATTGGAACGATGAGATATTTGTTCTATATTTTCTTATGTTACATTCATGGGGTTTTGGATGTTAGACTCTTCCTCGAATAAACCCCGTTGAGTCATAGTGTTTGGTCCTTTTTTACGTATTGCTGGATTTGCTTTTACTGTTTGTACAGGAGCTTTGTATCTACATTTTTATTCAGTTTAAGACATTCCCAGTTTCCTCCCTGATTTTTCCTTTGGCCTGTAGGATTCTCTATTATTATCGCTTGTCCTGAAGTCTGTTTAGTTTGACATCACTGCAGCGTCTCCGTGCTCTCCAGAGGTTGCTGTTTTCATGGTTCCTACATTCTGCGTCTCTTGCAGACGGTCGATTGGGATCTCCCTTGTCTCTGACACTCTGCACTTGGGTCGGAGCGTTCAGCCCTCCGCTGGTGACGACTGGGCCGCCACTTGCTGTCTTTTCCCTGCTTGTCACGCCTTTTGACTTTCTCGGTCTCTGTCGCTGCCTTCTTCGTGTTAAGCGAATCGCTCTCCTGCACCATTTCACTTTCTCTGTTGAGCTGTTCCTGTTGACCTGCAGGTAGTCTTGTCACTCCAGCCTAGAGAACAGCCTCTTCTGGGGCCCCTGGGCTTAAATCCAGTTGTTCATGGAAGTTCCCCAAAGGGTTTCTCTCTGCCTCTTACATCCACAGAGAGTGACCATGTCTCTGCGGCAGGGCCCAGAGGGGCGAGGCTGTTTGCTGCCAAGGCTGTGCAGACGGGAACGGGCAGAGCGCCGGATCTCAGCTCTCCTCCCGGCGCCTGGCCCTGGGCAGCGCAGGCCTGGCTTTCTCACAGGTTCCTGCCCTGGTGCTCCCGTGGCTCTCACAGCCCCGGGGCTAGTCCTGCTTCTCAGGGTCCAGGTGGCTCCTCACAGCCCCCTGGCGTGGGTTAAGCTGGGTAGACACTGGCGGTTCTGGCATGGAAAGCAGCTTGTGATCATGTTTCTAGCCCCTGCCGCGGCCTCCTGTCACAGGCTGGACACGGGGCTCCCATGGGGCTACCTTTGGCTTCATTTGCATTTGCCTCTGGCATCCGGCCCGCCCCCTCCCCCTGCCTGGGCGTCTCCAGGGTGTTGATTGGTCTTGCCCCTTAGAAACCTCCAGGTAAGAAGTGAGAATCAGTTCTTCAGTTGCAAATACACATTCATCCTTCAGAGGGTCGTGTGTGTGTGTGTGTGTGTGTGTGTGTGTGTGTGAGTCAGTACCAAGGCGATGGAGAGATGTGTAGAGGTAACAGCAACAAAGAGAAATCCTCTCCTCTGCTTGTCTTCCCTCCAGCCCTCCTCTCTCTCCCTGCCTGCCTGTTTCTATGCATCATTTTCCAGCAGGGTTGGAGGTGTGCAGAGTGAAGGGAAACACCTTCGCTGGTCTTGTAGATTCCCTGTGATGGGGACAGCTTCATTGTTGTGTCAGTGCCATGGGCCGAAGGCCACCAGGGGTGTGCCTGCAGATGGAGAGCTGGGTTTATTATGCATTTCAGCACGAGGATCAGTGGGGGCATCTCAGTACAGTCTAGGAAGAACTGGGCACAGGTTGGGACTTCGGCTGGGTGACTGGGGGTCTAAGGAAGCAGGGGTCTGCTGCAGATTGGAAGCGTTCAGAAAGCAGGGAAGTCCCAAGACTGGGTATCCACAGGGAGGGAAGTAAAGCTGCACATGAAGTGCCGGTCACTCATGCCCTGAGACGAGGTGTTTGGGACCCTGTGGGTGGCACAGTGACCTTGCTTCCCCCATGTAATCCTGCCCTCAGAGTCACCTTGTCTGGGGCAGGTGTCCTGTGAGAGTGATCAGTCTAAGAGGAGATCCTGGCCAGACGTGAGTGCCAGGCCGGCCACCACAGGCTTCAATTTCTTTTTTCTCACCTGACTCGTCAGCCCTCACAGTCTGCTGTATCACAGACTTGCCCTTGACTGTGTGTATGTGATTGTCTGTGTGCCTGTCTGTGGGGCTACCAGGGAGAAGGGAGGGAGACCTTGTTTCATGCTTCATGTAAAGGACCAGGAGATGGAGCACCGGGCCTCGCCCCAACCCACGGTCTGTTTAATGACTGTTTCGTGTCAGGTGGCTCTGGACGCAGCCAGTGTCCTCTGGCCCATCCTCACAAGTCTTATTTCCTTTGTTCACTCGTCACCTCCCTCCCTCCTCTACCCTATTTTTCTGGCCCCTGTGGGATACCTTGACAGTGTGGATTATTACACGGTTTCATTGCATCTTTTTTCAGTGACACCAGTTCCAAAAGTTACTTGAAAAATTCTGTGATGGACTGTTACATGAAAGCGTGGCTCATCAGTTCTTCTGGAAGCAGTTTAAAATGCCCGGAAATGTATTAGAGTTCAACCACCACAATAAAGACAAGAACTGGTCTCCACTTCCTGTGTGGCAGCTTCCAGATTATACCAGAAAGTAAAACAGAACAAAACAGAAACCAGGAAGGAAGATTGTACGAGGAGGAAGCACTGGGAGGTGCTGTTTCTCCACTGAGGCTAACGGGGACCGTGAGTCAGATGCTGAGACCTATTTAACTTCTCTCCGGTCGGTTCATAAGTATTCAGTGTTGGCTGCAGTCCGTGAAGAATTGTTGAGCTCTGCACAGCCGTGGCATCATAGCCAGTGAGCTTTATCTAAGGCTCACTTACTGCTAACTGAAAACTTCTCCCAGTACCCTGCACTGATGACTTTCCATATAATCGGCATTGACAATTTTTGAGAGTCTCTATGAAGACTTTAAAAAATAAAAGAATTGCGGCTGCTGTTGCTCCGCGGCCTGTTAATGTTACAGTTCTTCTTAGCCACACCTTGCTCTGAACGACGAGGCTGACCTCTTCATCTCACAAGTGGCACTTTATTCATGACCATTGTTCCTCTGTGTCTTTATTTAGAAGGATGCTGCTTCCTCCCCCCTCTTCTTCTATTTTTTAAGGCAATGCACCAGTTTGCAAATGATTAAGATCACATATTCTCATGGAAAGTAGTGAAAACCAGGGTGAAATTTGGTTTAGAACTCTATTTATGATCCCTCCCTTAAGAATAACAAACTTGAAATATTTTTGAAATATGTCGTGTGGCAGAGACTGCTCAGTGAATGTCCATGTGACACCCACTTTTCTCAGTCCCCTGGAGTTAGGCAGGGCCATGTGGCACACACCGGATCCTCTGCGTCACTTCTGGGCTCTTAAAGCATTTCAGGGAAGGTGCACAGCCCCCCATTCCCTCTTCACTGGTGCAGTTCCCTGGAGACCACACAATCCAGGTGGTGCAGCTGCAAGAAGCAATTTGCCTGGGTCCACTCAATGCTTGGAAGTGGGTCTCTGCATTAGCTGAAACAGTAGCTGAAACCATGGAAGACTTTGTGGGGTAGGTGGGGGAGGGGATGATGGAATTAATGCAAAGCCACTAAGATCTCAAGTTAGTCTGTTACTGCATTTTAATCTTTTCTGATTAATATGTGAGGCATTGAAATCCTAGAAAACACCACATCTGCAATAACCGAGACACAAGCTAATGCATAAACAAGAGAGGCAATCACAAATTAACTTTTAAAAAGTAGGAATCCTGATACTTATAAAATGGGATTTGCAGAGTTTCTTTAGGGGGGCAGGGGTCTTTAGGGGAGAATCAGGGCTAGCAGTCAGTGAGGTTGTCTGATTTCATTTCTTTTCTTTTCTTTCTTTCTTTTTTTTTTTTTTTTGAGACAAAGTCTCATGTTGCCCTGGGTAGAGTGCTGTGGTGTCACAGTTCACAGCAACCTCAAACTCTTGGGCTTAAGTGATTTTCTTCCCTCAGCCTCCCAAGTAGCTGGGACTACAGGTGCCACTGCAATGCCTTGCTATTTCTTTGACATTGTTGTCACTGTTGTTTAGCAGGCCCAGGCTGGGTTCAGACTTGCCAGCCCTGGTGTATGTGGTTGGGGCCCTAACCACTGAGCTATGGGTGCTGATTTGTCTGATTTCATTTCAAATATCTTTTTTTTGGGTACCTTGATATAAAGTCTAATCATAATTACAGTCATTTTTATATTTGGACTTGGAAGTGAAAGGAAAATTTATTATTTATTGGCAAAAATAGCAAAAAAGGAAAACGGAAGAATTTTTCCATGAAAGTGTGAGAAAAATAATTGCCTTAGGTGGAAGTGTCCTGGGTGTGAGCATTAACAGACAGGAAAAAGAGGAAACTCTGTGTCCATAATTCTTTTAAGAGCCTGGAGATGTTGAAGCAATTTTGAATGCGACGGTTCCCATTTTCAGCCTCTAGAGGTCGCCACCATCCCACGACAGCTTGGTTGCTGAGCGTGTGGTTTGTCAGGGGAAGAAGGTAAGAAACTTGCTGCTTTTGTGCTCTGGAAATAACTTCCATATGTGGAAGTTTTAAAAATCAATATTAGAAAATTCAGTTTAGATTCTTTCCAAAATTTATATATATTTCCCTTCCTGATAAAACGCAAAGTGTTTGCAAAAGTACACATTAAACAAAACAAATCTGACAGTGGCTGAATGATTTACACATTAATTCACATCGGGGTTCTTTAAACGCTCACCATCCTACTACAGTTCATGAATTTATAATAATTTGTTTGTGCCAATATTTTCAAAGTAGATTTAATAAAGCCAAGTGTAAAAGCATGGTACAAATCTGATTTAACTCAATGTTAAGCTTCCTGAATTCTGTAGACTATCCACAGCTATCAAAAACTAGAAACTGTTTTTTGGGTGACTTCCCAGAGATACATTTTGTTAACATAACTTCAGAAGACTTTCCTGCTCATCATAAAACCATAGTAAGTGCTGAATATTTTCTGGTGAATGATCAAACAGTCATGGGCTGTAAAACTTTTGTTTTTCCGAATTTCCTTCAAAAAAAATTGAGATTAAGTAGGACACACATACACATGTGTGTGCTTATTTTAAAACTGTTTTGCTTCTTCCAGAAAGTGGGGAACATTGAAAATGTGTCTCTGAAGTAATAGTAGCGCTTTAGAAAGTTTTACAGAATCTGAGAACTAAGGAGATGAAGGGTTTATACTTTCACCTTGTCCCTTGAGGCCCTGGGTTATCACTTAGAGCTTGCTTGCTTTTATCTTTGGAGACATCTCATTTGGCTTCAGACTGTTTCTAGCACATGACAGAACTCAACTTGGGAGAACTGGAAGCAGCATGCTTTGAGAAGATGCAGATAATCTCAAGGGGAACGGCTTTAGAGATGGAAAGTGGGTGGGGCTTCTCCTGGGTTCCCCTCCCCCGACCCCCAACCCTGCTGTCCACATGGGCAAGTCGACCATTTTAAGCACAGCTGTGCTTGTTCAGGGTGTGAAATGCAGACAGCTCTGGGTGGTGTGAAGTCACGTGCCTGCTGTCGTGCTACACAGGAAGATGGTCCCAGTCTTGTCTGTTAGGTGGGAGCAGAGCTGGGGGCTGGGTGTGTGCTCCAGACTCACATTCGCCTCCGCCAGCAACACAGATGGAGGGAGGACCTCGTGAATAGTGTGGCAATTGCACATGTGACTTAATATTTTCACCAGACCTCACTGAAAATGTCTGGATTCTATTTCCTGCAATGGCTGTTTGCACACTGGCCCTACTTTCCTGATTCTCTTTCTTGTGGTCACTTTCCTAGTGCAGCACCCTCAGCCCACACTACTAACCTTCTCTGTTCCTTTCCAGAGCAACAAGGTCCTCTGGCCCGTGTCCAGCCTTCCAAGAACTAAGAGGCAAGAGTTTCATCAGCTATTTTGCCACAAGATAACATTGACCCAGTTTTCTCAGTCTTAAATATCATTTTTCTTACCTCCTGCCATCCAACTGCTAAAATAATGATATATATTTTAGGTTTTTGGTTTTTTTAAATAGCAAGTATCCCTTTTTAATTTTTTTTTTTTTTGAAACAGAGCCTCACGATGTCACCCTGGGTTGAATGCCATAGAGCAACCCAGCAACCTCAAGCTCTTGGGCTCAGGTGATCCTCCTGCTTCAACCTCCTGAATAGCTAGGACTATATGCACCTGCCATGATGCCAGGCTAATTTTTCTAGTTTGGTAGAGATGGGCTCTCACTGTTTCTCAGGCTGCTCTGGAACCCCTGAGATGAAGCGATCCTCCTGCCTCGGCCTTCCGGAGTGCGAGGATTACAGGAACAACCACTGTGCCCCACCTCTCTTTTAAATTACTAAGTCTAATATCAGTCAGGATACTTAATGTGAGCTGATGTCACAAATAATCCAAGTATCTCAGTGGCTTCCTCTCTGAAGTTTCTTTCTCGTGCCAGAGGTCTGATGGATTTGCTCTGATTTTGAAGGCTCCTTTGTTGTGTCTAGGAATTTAGGCCAAGAGTGAGGGGGGAGGGCTGTATCTTGTACAATCTGCCTGCTTAATCCAAGAATTTCTTGTGAATCGGCTTTTGTCATGTTTAAGGTGTGAAGCCCAGAATGGAACTCTGTGCTTCTGGTACTGCCCGGCTTTTGGGGTCCTGGACATGGGTGATCAGGTGTGCAGTGGACCAGAAGCCCCCCTGGACATGGGTGATCAGGTGTGCAGTGGACCAGCAGTACCCCTGGACATGGGTGATCAGGTGTGCAGTGGACCAGCAGCACCCCTGGACATGGCTGGTCAGGTGTGCCATGGACCAGCAGTACCCCTGGACATGGCTGGTTAGGTGTGCTGTGGATCAGCAGCCCCCGCCCCTTTGTTCCAGGCTTGAATGGGAAGCCCAGAAAGCTGTGAGATGGTAAGAGCTGCACTGTGCTTCCTTATAACGGACAGTGCCCTGGGGATGGCGCTCATTCATTAGCGCGGACCAACGAAGAGCCTAAGATTGGCCCAGCTCATTTAATTTTGCCAGTTTTTCCACCGGTTGCTTGGCCAAGCCCTTGCTCAGATGAAGCAGTCTCTGATCCTAGGCCCTCCCACGCTTCCCAGGTGACCCAGCCTGCCCTCAGTCAGCATCTTAGGGCTACACCCGAATGACAGGGTCCAGTCCCCACCAGTGGCCCTTGTCTCTGGCCTGCAGATTAAGCCTGGGCTGTGCATGGCGTTTGGCAGCTGGGATGGCGGCATCTCCCTGGATAGCGGTCTGGCCTCTCTGGCCTCAGCCACTGTGCTTGTCCTTGACCATCCTTGAAACCAAAGTGTGGGGTTGTGTCATTGCTCTTCTGTCTGGGCTGATAATGTCGAGGACGCTGAAGCCTGAGCTGAATGGGGCTCACTCATGTTGAAGGAGGGCGGCGGGGTCTCATCACTGTCTGTGAACACTGCAGCTCGGTTGGCATTTCCATATGGAGGACACCAAGATATGTTGGTACTAGTCATGTTTGGGTGTGCGGTACAGCCTCCTTTATGCCATGAGAGTTTTCACTTAAGGAATGTTGGATATAAATGAAAGTTACTCCTGCAGTAACATGTGAAGGACTTCAGGGGAAGGTCCTGAGAATGCCAGGAAGCCATGGGGAGGGAGGTGGGAAGAAGTTCATTTGGAAACAGAAAAGGGCCTGAATAGCCAAAGCAATCTTAGGAAAAAGCAAGTCTGGAGGCATCACTTTACCAGATTCAAGCTCTACTGTGAGGCTGCAGTAGCCCAAACTGTATGGTACTGGCACAAAAACAGAGATCCAGGCCAAGGGAACAAGATGGAGAGCCCAGAGCTAAACCCATCCATACACAGCCAGCTGCTCTCTGAGGACAGCACTCACTGGGCAGCCCGGGTCTAACCCTGTCCATACACAGTCAGCTGGTCTCTGAGTACAACACACAGTGGGCAGCCAGGGTCTAAGCCTGTCCATACATAGCCAGCTGGTCTCTGAGGACAGCACTCACTGGGCAGCCCAGGTCCAACCCCGTCCATACACAGCCAGCTGCTCTCTGAGGACAGTACTCACTGGGCAGCCCAGGTCTAACCCCGTCCATACACAGCCAGCTGCTCTCTGAGAACAGCACTCACTGGGCAGCCCAGGTTTAAGCCTGTCCATACACAGCCAGCTGCTCTCTGAGAACAGCACTCACTGGGCTGCCTATGTCTAACCCCGTCCATACACAGCCAGCTGGTCTCTGAGGACAGCACTCAGTGGACAGCCCGGGTCTAACCCCGTCCATACACAGCCAGCTGTTCTCTGAGGACAGCACTCAATGGGCAGCCCAGGTCTAACCCTGTCCGTACACAGCCAGCTGATCTCTGAGGACAGCACTCACTGGGCAGCCCGGGTAAACCCCGTCCATACACAGCCAGCTGGTCTCCGAGGACAGCACTCAGTGGGCAGCCCGGGTCTAACCCATCCATACACAGCCAGCTGGTCTCTGAGAACAGCACTCACTGGGCAGCTCGGGTCTAACCCCGTCCATACACAGCAAGCTGGTCTCTGAGGACAGCACTCACTGGGCAGCCCAGGTCTAACCCTGTCCGTACACAGCCAGCTGATCTCTGAGGACAGCACTCAGTGGGCAGCCGGGGTCTAACCCCGTCCATACACAGCCAGCTGTTCTCTGAGGACAGCACTCAATGCGCAGCCCAGGTCGAACCCTGTCCGTACACAGCCAGCTGATCTCCGAGGACAGCACTCAGTGGGCAGCCTGGGTCTAACCCATCCATACACAACCAGTTGGTCTCTGAGGACGGCAATCAGTGGACAGCCCAGGTTTAAGCCTGTCCATACACAGCCAGCCGCTCTCTGAGGACAGCACTCACTGGGCAGCCCAGGTCTAACCCCGTCCATACACAGCCAGCTGGTCTCTGAGGACAGCACTCAATGGGCTGCCCATGTCTAACCCTGTCCATACACAGCCAGCTGGTCTCTGAGGACAGCACTCACTGGGCAGCCCAGGTCTAACCCTGTCCATACACAGCCAGCTGGTCTCTGAGGACAGCACTCAGTGGGCAGCCCGGGTCTAACCCCGTCCATACACAGCCAGCTGATCTCTGAGAACAGCACTCACTAGGCAGCCCGGGTCTAACCCCGTCCATACACAGCCAGCTGCTCTCTGAGGACAGCACTCACTGGGCAGCCCAGGTCTAACCCCATCTATACACAGCCAGCTGGGCTCTGAGAACAGCACTCACTGGGCAGCCCGGGTCTAACCCCGTCCATACACAGCCAGCTGGTCTCTGAGGACAGCACTCAGTGGGCATCCGGGGTCTAACCCAGTCCACACACAGCCAGCTG
>CAUYQV010037852.1:0-25624 GCA_963574575.1 Galagoides demidoff
GATGAACCTGTGATCTGGAATTGAGCCTATTTTTTTCAGATCCCTTTAAGGCTCATGTTAGAGGTTGTTCAAGAGGTGGACCCCTCTGGGGCCCAGGGACAAATCAAGAACGGTAATATATATATACATATATATATATATATTTTTTTTGAGACAGAGCCTCAAGCTATCCTCCTGGGTAGAGTGCTGTGGCATCACAGCTCACAGCAATCTCCAACTCCTGGGCTCAATCGAGTCTTCTGCCTCTACTTCCCAAGTAATTGGGACCACAGGCGCCCACCACAAGGTCTGGACATTTTTTGGTTGCAGCCATCATTGTTGTTTGGCGGGCCCGGGCTGGGGATTCGAACCCGCCACCTTAGGTGTACGTGGCTGGCGCCTTAGACGATTGAGCCACAGGTGCCGAGCCAAGAACGGTAATATTTTAACAAGGAAACTTCATTCGCAGAGGCACCCACGGGGACTGTAAATGATATTCGGGAAACTGAAATTCCTTTGCATTTGTAGGACAACTTGGCTCTCCAGGAGGGGTGAATCTTGTTTCTGGAAAGACTAAGAAGCCTAAGGTGTTCGTGACCGAGGGAAAAGATGTGGCTCTTACAGGGGTGTGTGTGTTCTTCATCAGGACCGACTCTTCCAAAGCCATCACCCCTGAGAACATCCACCGGGTAAGGGCAGGAGTAATCGTTTACCCCAAATTACCCAAATCACATAAATTGCACAGGAACATCCTTCCTGTGGAGACGACCATTGTGTTCACTACAATATCTAAAACCGCTTCGGATGAAGTATGTTTTTAAGCATTCAAAGGAAGCAATTAAGAGAACATTTGCTTCAATAAATATTTAAAAACAAGGACATTTGAATAAATATTTTAAAAACAGGGAAATTTGGACTTTGAGATAATAGTCCTCCATTTTTCCTCCTTTGCTGGCAAAATAATAAACTTCTCTTTCCTTCTCTTCAAAAAAAAACCCAACAGAACATTTGCTTTAAATCTTTTGAGTAAGAGGACTTAATGTTCAATTTGTAAAAATGATAGAACACTACGTGTGTGTATTTAGCAGCGAGGTCTTTTTTTGAAAGAGTTCCCCATGCTTAATTTACTCAGTGGCAGATTTCATACGTTTAAAATAAGATTTCTGAATGTGGGTGCGTCACTTTGTTTTCGTGCAAAGCCGTGTGTATCTGTGCACATCTTCCGTGCTTCCCCAAGGGCATGTTGGCTTCTTGGAGCAAATAAACTGGTCAACATCTGGTGTTCTACTCGTTTCTTGCTTACATTTTGGTGGTTACAATTTAGAATAGTATAAAGCTTATTTCTTAACCAGGTTGTTGAACTAATAATTTGCCTGGTATGGGGTTCACTGCCGACATTCAGAAAGGACTGAGCCGCTGCCGTGAGTTGAGGCTCCTTTCACAGTAGGGGCTCTGCTCCCCGCTCTGCAGGAGCTGAGCTTCAACATGCTGGACGCCGCCGACGGAGGCCTGCTGAACAGCGTGCGGCGTTTGCTCTCCGACATCTTCATCCCTGCTCTCAGGGCCACGAGCCATGGCTGGGGGGAGCTCGAGGGCCTTCCCGAGGCGTCCAGCATTCGGCAGGAGTTCCTGAGCTCCTTGGAAGGCTTTGTGAGTGTCCTGACAGGTGCGCAGGAGAGTTTGAAGGAGAAGGTAAGAACCGGCAAGGTGTTCCTTTAAAAATGATGAGATGGTCAGAAACGTGTGTAAGGGTGGGATGCTTCCCGCGATGGTCTTAATTCCCCTGTATCTTGGAAAAACTTTGTAGGCGATTTTATTGACCCTTCAAGACATGGTAGTGACTAGATTTAAACTGCTACGGTCTGTAATGATTAATGTATTTGGGGATTCCATAAAGCATACTGGCAGTGACGCACAGTTGTAGTCAGACAGACGTGTGACCGCAGAGGCAAGGACAGGGAGCGCTTGTGACATTGCCGGACAGCCTAGAACAGCCATCTCAACCTGTGGGTCATTTGACCCCAAAGGGGTCATCGAAGACCATCCTGCATATCAGGTGTTTACATTATGATTCATAACAGTAGCAAAATTATAGTTAGGAAGTAGCAATGAAAATAATTTTATGGTTGGGGGTCACCACAATGTGAGGAGCTGTATTAGGAAGGTTGGGAACTACTGTCGTGGAGTGAAAGGCATTTGGGACAAGGGTGGGGGGTGTGTGTGTGTAGCGGGGAGAAACCTTGAAGAGGAGGGAAGAGGAAAGAGGATAGAGTAGCTTGGATTCTGGCTCAGTCAATGACGAAAGGGCCTGTAAGAGTAAGTTTGGCAAATGTGAGATGTAGCTTCTGGCCCATTTGTGTTATCTATAAGTCTGTGTTTGTGATTATGTTCAGTGAATAACCCAGGGTGGGATGTTTAATCAGTTACAGGGCAACTACTATAACTGATTTTTATTGGGGGTTCACTGACTAAGTTCCAGTGAACTTAGTGTGTGTGTGTGTGTGTGTGTGTGTGTGAGAGATAGAGAGAAAGAGAGAGAGCAGATAAAGGAACAAGGGGGAGGTTGCAGAGCCCGCACCAGGTATGTGGGGGAGGCAGTGGAGTGGATCCTTTGGTAATGATGACAGTGTGACACTCTCCTTCCTTCTTCTGGGAATACGGATCCCACTGAGATACTGGGATATTGGGAGGGTCATTACATTTACCAAATTATGTGGAGTGGGGAATTGAGCATATTTTGTCTGGTTGGACGCAGGATGACTTCAGGTAACATCCTAGTTGTATTTGTGATTAGTTATGGTACAGATGAGACCAAAGGACCAAAGTGCAGGGTGGACCAGATGAAATTGTTGGCATTTTCTCGATTAAAAAAAAAAAGCCATATTTTTTCATATGGTTCCATTTCATTTTGAGATAGAGAGATTGAAAGTAGGTTGAATCCCCATATGGAAGGAGACCTTGTCTCTGAGCAGGAGAGGTCTGTGAGCTTTTAGGATCAGAATGAGCACCAGCAGGTCCTCGCAGGCTGGGGCAGTGTGAGCAAAGCCACCAGGAGCATAGTAGGGGCCAGTGCTGCCCGGCGGGTTTCCAGAACTCTGTCAGAATATAGCAAAGTGTAAAGCACACAAGTGTGTGTGTGTGTTTTAAAAAGCAGCATCTTATATGGAATTTTAATTTTAACTAGGTGAACCTTCAAAAGTGTGACGTATTTGATCCGAAAACTCTGAAGGAACCTGTGGACTACTTGACTCTAGCCAATAACCCCGAGACACTGGAAAAAATAGAGGGTTGTATGAAAGTGTGGATCAAACAGATGGAACAGGTGATTTTCAGAAACTAAGTGTCAGGTTCAGGTGCCACATCGCGACTAGCCACAGAAGAAGGCGGGATTTCATTCGCCAGAGTATTTTACTCTGAGCCCTTGAAAAGTGAGAGGTTCAGCGTGGCTAGTCACTGGGTAAGAAGAGACAGTGAGAATTCTAGGAGATGAAAGTACGTGGCCTCGTACATCCCCTGGGCTTCACCAGTTTTTTTCTTGAAATCTAATATATTTTGGAGAGAACTGTTGTACAAATATGAGGAGTCTCCTACTGCGGTGTGTCCTCAGAAAGGGAGCTGGAGACGTAACCTTTAGAAAGACATTTTTGAAAAAGTCCTAAGTGAAGGAAAGAAGGTGGATGACATTACATGGAAGAGTAAATACAAGTAAAATTAATTAGCCTGAGGTGTGGGGGTTTCCAAGGTCACATCGCTGCAGGATTATACAGTAAGCCAAATAGCCAAGAAAACTTCCTGAGGTCAAGGCCTCTAAAAGCTCTTTAAAACACATGAAATAAGTAGTTTTCAATAGTGAAGTAGCATGATTAGAGATAGCAACAATATATTGCATATTTCATAGTAGCGATAAATGAGAACTTGAAAAGTTCTCAGCACACTGAAGTGATAAATACTCAAGGGATGGTACCCCACATATTTTGAGTTGATCATTACATATGCATGAAACAGATACTCACAGGTATCCCGTAAGTATGTAGTATATTATGTATCAGTAAAATAAAAATATTTCCCCAAGCCCCCTGAAATATAAACTATTCTCAAATGGGAAAATTAAAAAAAAAAAGTTTCAGTTAGAACAAGCCAAATACATTTTTATTGAAGCTTTGAAAATGGACACATGTCAAGTTAGCAAAGGGCTGTCATTCAGTCATGTAAACTAATATGACTATAGCATGATGCAGACAGCATATTCTTTGCTTATGTTTTTGCTCATGTGTGACTGTCCTATCTCCAGCTGCCGGTTCATGTGTTTCCCACACTTTTTCAGGTTCTTGCTGAAAACAATCAGCTGAGGAAGGAGGCGGATGATGTTGGGCCACGAGCAGAGTTGGAGCACTGGAAAAAGAGACTCTCCAAGTTCAACTATCTTTTAGATCAGTTGAAAAGCCCCGATGTGAAGGCTGCGCTGGCCGTGCTCGCTGCAGCCAAGTCAAAACTGCTGAAGGTCGTCAGCCATTTCTTTTTGCCTTATGAAAAGCAAATGAGAATTCTCTTATGTGTATATTCATGTTACAGACTAATTAGGAACAAGAAAATGTTCTTATACCTTTATGAAAAACTTAACATTGGCTAATACACCCTCCGATAATTTTGGATACTGTGGAAATAGCCTTTGGATGAAAAACACTTTTTGGCTAGCGTACATGTATGTATAAATATTATTAGAGGATATTACATGTAATTGAGGAATAGCATGGTAATATGATTTTGGGTATATTTATAAATTGTGAATTCAGACCAGCTAGAAGTAGTAATAATGAAAAATTACCTTATTTACATGTATTTTTTAATTCTGGTATATTTATTTTACATTGCAAAAATACTACAAAATTTAGCAGCTTAGAACAACGCATTTAAAAAAATTTATTAGTTGGTTTAGGCTCATTGAGGTACAAAGAATCAGGTTTCACTGCTTGCATTTGTCAGATAAAGTCCCTCTTATAGTTGTGTCCTGCCCCCAAGAGATGTGCCATACACAGTGACCCCCCCATCCTTTCTCCCTCCTCCCCACCCTAATTCTGCTACCCCCCACCTTAAATTGATTTGAGTTTTTGTCTTACATGGGTATGTATTAGATCATCTACTGGCTTCATATTAGAATTGAGTCCGTTGGATTCTTGCTTCTCCATTCTTATGATGCTTTACTAAGAAGAATGTGTTCCAACTCTATCAAAGTTACAAAAGATATAAGGTCTCCATCTTTTTAAATGGCTGAGTAATATTCCATGGTATACATGTACCACAGTTTGTTAATCCATTCCTGAGTTGGTGGACATTTAGGTTGTTTCCACATTTTGGCAATTGTAAATTAAGCTGAACAATACATATTTTTCTCATAGTCTGTGGGTTAGGAATTTGGGGTGCAGCTTAGCTGGGTGCTTCTGATTCAGAGTCTCTCATGATGTTGCAGTGGTGATGTGGGCTCATCTGAAGGCTCAATTGGGGAAGAGCTGCTGCTATGCCAGCTCATGTGGTTGTTGCAGGATGCAGTTCTCTGCTGGCTGTTGGCTGGGGGCCTCCTTTAGTTCCTTGCCACATGGGCCTCTCCATTGGGAAGCTTATGACATGTTAGCTGGCTTCCCTTAGAGAAGCAAGAGGGAGAGCAAGAGAACACTCAGTGCAGAAGCCATAGTCTACATAAACTAATTCCGGAGGTGATGACCCACCAATTTGCCACATTCTATTTGTCAGAAGCAGTTACTAGATTCACCCCAGGATGATGGAAGGGATAACACAAGAGCATGAACACAAGGAGATGGTGATCTTTGGAGACCATCTGAGGCTTCCTAACTCTCCTGACATTGATGCTATAAAGTCTCTTTTTTTAAACTTCAGAATATTAGAGGGTACACATGTTTTGTTTACATACTTTGCTTTTGTACAAATTGAGTCAATGCATGCCCTTCGTAGGCCATTTGCATGGATGTTATCAGTCATTTGCATATTTTAGTCCATGCAAGTAATTCAGGGTGCTCTGCATTCACCTTATATCATTGCTCAAAGAGATAGGAGAAGTGGCCCTTGGAATACATGCAGAAATATTATTAGTCGGACTTCCATGCAGTCAATTGAAGGTATCAATCTGTGCTAAATCAGTTCTTTTTGCTTCTTCTGCTTTTAGATCATCTTTGCATTTTAAAGTCCTTAGCTCATAGCACAATCCCAGCATATGGTTGGCCGATAATAGATAATTACTACATTTAGCAGATAAACAAAAGTACAGGGTTATAGGAAAGGAAGTTCAGCTGACAATAGAAGAAATACAGAAAATGAGCTTAAATGGTGGTGCTGCCCTTTTGACCCTCTTTGCTCGTCATGGGTTAGATCTTAGAAAAGAAGCTTGAAAAAGATGCTTTTGAAAATTTAGTTGCAAGTTTTAAATTGCTCTTCAGCGTAGTGATATCCAGCACCCCTCTGGATTCTGTGTTATGCAAGATGCATAGAGCAAAGTGGAACTTGTGCCCACTGGCTCTGTGGTGAGTCCTGGCAACTGTTGGTTACGTTGGAAGTTCTTTTATTAGTAACTGCATTAAAATCGCCTTTATGTATTGTGCTTAGATGTGGCGGGAGACAGATATTCGAATCACTGATGCAGCTAATGAAGCAAAGGACAATGTTAAATATTTGTACACACTTGAAAAGTGTTGTGACCCTCTGTACAGCAGTGATCCTGTGAGTTAAGCATTTCTACTCTCAGTCTACTAATGATCCTTTTTTGCACTGGCTTAATTGAGTATTACATTTTGGTTCACAGACATTATAGTTTGTTGGGAAGGTCTTAAAGCTTTTTCTTATGGAAATTATTCATATTATACTAATTATACAAACTATACACATAGATTTCTATATTTCTCTATCTACCTTTCATCTATTGACTATCTCTTGAATATATATATGATGTAATATTAAAAAATTTATTGTATATTAAATTTTCCCTTAAATATCACAATTAACATTCTGGACTATATACCCTAAAGAGCTGTAAGAAAAAACTTTCTTTTTTTTGAAAGAGTCTCACTCTGTCATGCTACTTAGTGTGCTGTGCTGTCATAGCTCACAGCAACCACAAACCCTTGGGCTCAAGCATTCCTATTGTAGTTTCAGCTTCCCAAGTGGCTGAGACTACAGATGCCTGCCAGAACACTCAGCTAGTTTTTCTATTTTTAATAGAGATGGGGTCTTGCTTTTGCTCAGGCTGGTCTCCAACTCTTGAGCTCAAGCGATCTATCTACCTCCACCTCCCAAAGTGCTGGGATTATAGGTGTGAGCCACTGCACCCAGCTCTAGCATTAAAAAAAAAATCTTTTAGCTTTAGGAAATGTCTGCTTTTATTTATTACAAAATTAACTGTTATTAACAATTCATCATTAATAACAGTTAACTTGTTATTGCTTATCATTAACAGCAGGTTAAATTTCTTGCATTGAAAAAAATTTGATTAACCACATACAACTAAAATAATAAAATTATCATTAAGTATATTTATCCAAAGCATTTAATAAACTCTTAAAATTTATTCCAATGAAGATGGACTGTTTAGACTACTAGAATTTTGCTGAATTTGAAATATTTTTTTCTGAAAATTTTTGTGGCATTTTCCAGGTGTCCATGATTGATGCTATTCCTACACTTGTAAATGCAATTAAAATGATCTATAATATCTCTCATTACTATAACACCTCTGAGAAGATCACATCTCTGTTTGTAAAGGTAAGAGCATAGTGTAGAGTCTGTGGTCAATTACATTTCTTTGACAATGGTCATGTTTTTAATAATTATAAATTTGCCACGTTGGCACAGTCCAATGTATATACATAGTATATCTTATCATTTCTCTTAGGGTATCAGTAGAGATATAATTAAATTTATATGAGAGGCTGATTCTAGCAAATCATAAGACTTTATTTCCAAAAATAATTATTATAATAAATATTTTTGCATTTATGTAATAAAATTAAAAAATGATTCTATTTTGGTATTTCTTTCTGCATATTATTGAGCATATCATTTTTTTCTATTGGGTAAATTTTAATTAAGAAAAACTATAACTGCTTATCTCCTGTTTCATATTTTATATGCTACTGTTCCAAATTTATTTGATGCCACAGTTGTTTACTTGGTGTTATTAGAACAGTAATCATGGTAATAAAAGCCACTCGCAATGTCCCCATAATCTATAAAGCAATTATAATGATTCTGCCAAAAAACATAATGATGCTTAAGCCTTACGTTCTAACTCATAAGTGTTTATGGTAAGCACTGTTGCTAGTCCCTTTTCAAACAGTCTCTAAGAAGTAAATGACTTTTTCATTATCAAGGCAAAAATCTTTAAATATGGCATTAAAATAGATGAATTTTTGACTCATCAAGACTTGTGTTCTGAATATGAATGAAGTAGGAGGCATAAATCTTGCTGAGATTAGAGACATGCAGCCTTTAGAGCTCCCTGGGAAACTTTTTTCCTTTTTTCCTGTAGGTAGTTCAGGTAGAAAGGAAGAATGTCTGCAAGATTCTTTCCCAACTTTTTTTTTTTTTTTTTGAGACGGAGCCTCAAGCTATCCCCCTAGGTAGAGTGCCATGGCATCACAGCTCATAGCAATCTCCAACTCCTGGGCTCAAGTGAGTCTCCTGCCTCCGCCTCCCAAGTAGCTGGGACCACAGGCGTCCACCACAATGCCCGGCCATTTTTTGGTTGCAGCCATCATTGTTGTTTGGCGGGCCTGGGCTGGGGATTCGAACCCACCACCTTAGGTGTACGTGGCTGGTGCCTTAGCTGATTGAGCCACAGGCACCGAGCCACCAACTTCTTCCTACTTTAAAACTATATATGAGCGTTAGGGAGAATATTCCCTGAGTTAATGAGACTTAAATGTCAATTTGGATTATTAATCTAGATTTCATGCATATTATTTACAAGACTTGATTTAGAATAAAAAAGTGTATCAGTCCGTTTTGTGCTGCCATAAGGAATACCTGAAGCTGGGTAATTTATAAAGAAAGAGATTTACTTGGCTCACAGTTCTGCAGGCTGTACAAGAAGCATGGTGCCTGCATCTGCTTCTGGGGAGGGCATCGGGGACCTCCTGTTCAAGGAGGAAGGGGACAGGGTGGGGGGGGCAGGCGGACCACGTGTTGAGAAAAGAAACAGGAGGGAGGAGGTGGTGGGTGTCAAACTCCTTTAAACAACCAGCTCTTATGTGAACTAAAGACTCACTCATTATCTCGAGCGGGCACCAAGCCATTCATAACCAAACTGCCCCCATGACCCAAACACCTCCTACCAGGCCCCACCTCCAACCTCGTGGGTCAAATTTCCATGTCTAAACCACAAAAAAAGGTGAAACAACCATTTATCTAGTTATCAAAATGCTTTAATTATGGTAATTTTGAAGTAGGTACAAATGGAGAGAGAATTGTATCCTGATCCCCCACGTATCTGTCACTCCGAATCAGCAGCTCCCACCCAGCACATGGCCGATCTTGTTTCACCTGTACCCCATCCTAGCACTGCAATGCCCGGCACCCCTATTCTTTGCACTGCATATCCTGGGCATCATGTCATTCCATGAGCTTAGTACAACCGTTTCATTTTCCTTTTAATTTATTTAAAAAAACAATACATTTCTGATGGATTTGTATAAAGTTCAGAGGGCTGAATAAAATGTTCGTGGTTTTGAACATTAGCTTTGCTCTTTTCTGTGGGGACTTCTCCTTGTGACAGTTCTGCTGCAGATCATGGTGGCATGAAAAGATCAGGGTGCACAGCACTTTACACTTTATATGGCCCTGAACTACTGCGAGTCAGGTGTTAGAGCAGCCTACCCTGCAGCTGGGGGGAACTCATCAGCTTTTAGGTATGGAAGTGAATGTTTCCTTGGTTGGTTAAGACATTCATTCTGCAGAAACAAGGGGGCCTGAGTTGTTGACTTTCCTTGGTGCTACCAACTCTGTGATTCCACACATGATTTTGAAAAGGACAGTGTTAGAGTGTTTGCTCATCACTGTGATGGAAAAAAATAAACACCGGGATTTGTGGATTGTGAACTCTGAGAGGTAGAGGAGTTAAGGACCCTCAAGTCCAATTTATAATCCAAGCCGTCTTATGTACTTAACATGATTTTCCTGGAAAATCCTAGGTGACCAATCAGATGATATCCGCATGCAAAGCCTACATTACCAGCAATGGAACCGCTTCCATCTGGAACCAGCCGCAGGACGCTGTGGAGAAAAAAATATTATCTGCAATTAAACTGAAGGAGGTAACAGTTAGCTTTGTAACCTATGTAGGTATTTTATTATTTTTATGTTATTTTTGTTGAAGCCATCTTAAATCATTTAGCAATTATTGTATTACTGGTTGCTAAAAAGAACAGCAATTCTTTACTATCAAGAAAATTGAGTGTTAATAAACCTTCCCCGAAAATGTATTAACTTTTTCTACTCTGTTGAGAGTCTACTGTGTCCTGATAGCACACTACAAAGATGACTAAGATGAGGTAGATTTCTTTATGCATCTTCTACTTAGATCAGGTGTCCTCAAACTACGGCCTGCTGGCCACATGCTGCCCACCCAGGACGTTTATCCAGCCTGCTGGGTGTTTTTGCCACTGCTGCCTGTCCTGCTTAGCAGCCGACTCATCCCAGGGCCCACAGTCTGGCCTTCCAACAGTCTGAGGGACAGTGAACTGGACCCCAGTTTAAAAAGTTTGAGGACCCCTGATGGGGGGACAGACTTAGAATGATGCTATTCCCAAAATAAGGGGCCCAACATAGGAAGGCCACACCTTTGGATTCTCTCATGAATAACTGAGAGTGTGCTAGATTGGAGGATGGGAACAGGTGCTATTCCAGCCTGAAAGGCATGAAAGTTTGAAAAGACTTCAATTCTGTCCTAACTTCCCGTCTCCTTCACTTGGAAGGGTTGTTTCCTATATGTGTCTTTTCTGGTATTCAGGAATATCAGCATTGCTTTCACAAGACAAAACAAAAGCTTAAACAAGACCCGAGTGCAAAACAATTTGAATTTAGTGAGATGTACATTTTTGGAAAATTTGAAACTTTTCATCGACGGCTTGCCAAGATAATAGACATCTTTACAGCCTTCAAGACTTATTCAGTCCTGCAAGAGTCTACAATTGAAGGGCTGGAAGATATGGTCACTAAATACCAGGTATGGTACTTTAATTATGGTGTAAAATATATAATCTCATGGCCCTTTAATAATGAGGAAATTAGATTTATTTGAGAATTGTGAAATGGTGCTAATATGTTCTCTTCAGGTGTTTGGTTATTAGAATGGTTTACCAATAGTCTAAAATTAATTACCATTAGGAAAAAGCATTTTCATTAGCAGCACAAGAAATATGTTTAACTATAACTTATTATTTCATTGATTATGAAAGAAATATTTACTTTAGAATATACTGTTTCTGCCACTAGTTGACACCAAGTTTGGAGTGGCATCTGCTTATCTCTGCATTTCAGCATTTTATTTGGATATGTGTAAAAAATTTAAAGAACAAGATTTTATTCTATCTCTAAAATTCATCATTACTTTGATTTTTACCTACTTTATATTGTGAGGATATCCATGTGACTCATCTTAGTTTTGAAAATGGGCACGGTGATCTCATAAAACAAAATGTGTTTAAGTTCTTAGTGTGGAGATGGTCAATTTTTTCTCATTTGGGCACAGTGACAGGAAAACTTAAATTCGTTTTTGTACTTGAGTTTGAAAAGGATCACATCATTAACTGCCACCCATTAATCATTGTACTCTAGCACTTGAGCCCAATATAAGGAATCTTTTTCATTTCTTGAGTATACCAAGTTTTGGGAGAGAAAAAAGAAAAACCTTCCTAGAGCAGCAAACCTTTAAGGTGTACCGTGTATGATCTACAAAGTGGTTAGTCTGTACTTTGAAAGTGACAGTTTTTGAAGACAAAGAGGGGATACATCCATTTATTTTTCAGTTTGGAATCTTATAAATTGTTTTGTATTTTTAAATGAAAAGATCACTTTGGAGCGTATGTCAAAGTTTATTTTCAAGGGCAATGTTGAAGTGTACGTCTAAATGCAGGTAAGGAGTCTGTTCTAACCTGATAAAAATACTGGAAAATCGCTTAGGAAATATAATAAAATTTTGATTCGTGTGGATACACCAGTGATAAAAGATGGATGGTGCTTGAAAGCATAAGGTAAAAATGTCATGTATTAGTGCCATGGCATCTGCAGAAATGAATTTCACATTTTTCTGCGTGGCTGTCGAGGCCCTGCCACCCCCAGCTTCCTCCTCTGTTCTCTTCTCATTTGATAATCTTCAGCCACAGGAGTGGTTCAGTCTACTTAGGGATTGCCTTTTTTTCTAGAAAGTTCTGCCTCTGGACCATCATGTGATTACTTGTTTTTTGGCTCCCAGATTTTGACTTAAATGGCCTTCTCCATTCGGTTTTCTTCAACTTCTGTTTCACCTAAATCACTCCATGACCCGTTTTATCACTGTCTGAAATGATCACCATTTATTTGTGACTTAGTCTGTTCCGACCCCTCCATTGAGTTTATAAATTCCCCGAGGGCAGGGACATTTGTCCTTTCTGTTCATTCTGTATCTTTAGAGGCTATTAGCACATAATAGGTGTGCTGTAAATATCTGCCAAGTAGATGATTTGATTGAGAATCGCTATTTTTTTTTCTTTGTAATTAATGGAGCAGGAAAGAGTAGGTTGTTTTAACTGGTAAACTTGGTTCAAGAAGTTCTGTAGTTTGTACACTTTTGTCTATTGAGAGATTTGAATTGGTGTTTAAAAGGAAATGACTTTGAAGAGGAGACTGTAGAAGGAGTCCCAATACTCTTCATAAAAATTATATGTCTCTGTCAACAGTGTGGGCACCTGAGTTTGTGAATGGCTTAGTACCTGGTTAAGAATGATCACGGAGCATTATAGCTCATTATTCAGAGCAAACAAAGCTTCTGATAATAGTGTTTTCAAGGAGATGAACTGCCTAATTTGTACTTCCATGGTCACAGACTGCAGCTTTGCAGGGCAGCCGGAAGTAATTAATTCTAGAGAAGTTTCAAGTGGTAGATTGTGGTTTGACACTTTGAGACATTCAAGGCATGGACGATGGTAATTTTTCCGTAGCTTTTAGAATGTGATTCTTTTCTTCTGACTTGTTTGTGTTCTGTTAAAGCCTTATTTATTTTTCTGAGAAGACTGAAACTTTTCCACACAAATACTTTAGTAAATTCCACTCTGGCTGACTCTTTTTATTATTTCAGATACGATTAACGAGACATGTTTAGAGGAAATGCCTCTTCTAATTTTCAGATGTGGTTTGTATTTTATTTTTTCAAAAATACATAAAACCTCATGAAAACGCTTTCTTGGAATACAATAAGGCAACATTATACTGCCCATAAAATAGTAGGCACTAAGCAATGTTTGTAATTAAAGAAATAAGGTTTCTGCTCAACTGATTTTTTGAGAGTGATTGTACAGGTTCTCCATTGAGGGTTCTATTTAGTTAAGGAATACAAGGATATTGAAATACTATCTTATTTCTTTCATAACATTTCAGGGCATTGTTGCGACCATAAAGAAAAAGGAATATAATTTCTTAGACCAGCGGAAAATGGATTTTGACCAAGATTATGAAGAGTTTTGCAAGCAGACCAGTGACCTTCATGTAGGTTGTATAATAAAATTGCTGTTGACAGTCATGTGTTTATTTTTCCTGTCTGTGTAATGTTGTTAATCATTACCCATTCAGATGGCAGACGTGTCTTCATCATGGAGGTGACCCACGGCAACCTCAGCCTGCGTTTGTGATTTCGGATTAATACTTGAGGGCTCTTTTTCACGGATTGAAGGGTCCTAAGTACAGCTTAGGATAATGATGCAATCAGACTTCTGCATGGCTTCCCCTTAAGATTTTTGGAAGTTACTTTTGTCTTCCATGGACCCTTTATAGCATTATTAGAGACAGACTTTTATTTCTACGTGTCACTGAATAACACTGATTATGACCAGAGGTAACTCAAACGAATGGGCAGTGACGTCTGGCATATCTAAGGCAGGTCCGTCGCCGGTCTTAGAAATGGCGGTATTAGGGCAGACTCAGCCCCTGGACCCCCTTGGCCTTTCTTTTACTCCCTGCCTCCCTCTGCACTGTGCACCAGCTGTCCTGTCCTATAGTTCTCAAGAACAGCAGGTGGCCACCATCAGCCTCTGAGAACATAGCACAGGACCATCCTAGCTCCAGACACCTGGGGAAAGCTTGGGTTGGCCAGTTCCATGGGTGTGCCTTGCCCCGGACTTCCCAACTCTGGGATCATATGGTAAATACATGGGGGATGGAACCCACTGGGGTGGTTGTAAATGTTTGTTACCAGGAAAGAGAAGTCAGGGAGGGTAAGGTGAGGTGACAACCTGCCAAGTTTCTACCAAAATGAATATGTAGACTTTTTTCTATCCCAGTGAGGTGCAAATGTGCATCTTTCTGAGTATAAGAAGAAAAGGACCATTCCATTACTGCTTTCCCAGAATTTTTGGTTTGAATTAAATCTGTACACTTCAAGGGCAGAAAAGCTCAGAGGCATCTTTGCATGAGTGAATTCAGTGTTAGAAGGAATAGTAATAAAACTAGCTAATTCTATGGGCCAGGTACTGTTCTAAGCAATTTATATGTGATACCTTATTTACATAATCACGGTAATTTTGTAGAGTGGGTGCTTTTAGTACTCTTATTTTGTAGAGGAGGAAGCTGGGGCACAGTGGGGTTGAGTGGCTTGCCCAAAGTCACGGAAATGACCAGTGGTAGAATTGGGGTTAAACTCAGACAATCTGGCTTTAGAATTCAAGTTTTTACCCATTATGTGATACAACATGTTTCAGCTCATGGGAAAATAGAATACCTACAATAATGGAAGCAATAATCTCTTTGGGGAGGCAGATTCAGACATAAGCATCTCCTCTCATTGGAAATTGATGGATAGTGGCAGATTCTGTAATCTGTGGTCAGTATCCATTTGGGGTCTTCACTGTGTTTCCCTAGTGGTTTTTGATCACGTGGCACGTCCGAGCTTGTACGTGGAGTTCAGTTAGAAGCACCTGGAGAGCAGGGACCATGTTGTGTTCCTCTTTGTTACTAAGATGTAGAGTTGCTGCAGTGAAGCAAGCATTTGCTGTGCCGCTATTACGTATTATTGTTCTATGTTGTGGGTTATCAAACCAGAAATAAATCAAGTAGATTTTCCCTTGAAGGTCACAGGCAGACAGAAGGCGGACAGTGAAGAATTGAAGTGTAAGTTCATAGATACTAACAGAATGATAAATACAGGACTAAAAAAGGACAATAGGGGCTAAAATGACTAGTTATAAGTGAACAGTATTCTGATACTATACCAGAAAGTAAAGATTCAAAGGCAAGAACCATACTCCAAGTCTTACAAAAATTTATAGGGAGGAAAGGCCTGCAAAACATTATATATGATATGTGATCATTGCTACCACCTGTAAGATAGGGTGTGAACCTAGGAAAAAATAATCCCATACTCCTTGGCTGGGGTTAGGAAAGGCTTCAGAGAAGAGATTATGCCCTGTGCTGGAAAGATGTTTGTGGATTTTTTTTATTATTATTAAATGATAGCTGTGTACATTAATGCAATCATGGGGTACAGTTTGGTGTTTTCACATACAATTTGAAATATTTTCATCAAACTGGTTAACATGTCATTTTCTTAGTTATTGTGTTAAGATGTTTGTATTCTACTTTTAGAAAGATTCTCTTGTACCCTTGTAAGATAAACCATAGAGGTGATACCTCGAGTCACCCTTCTTCCACCTATTCACCCCCTCCCCTCCCCTCCCCCCTCCCTGTATTCTTAGGCTATAATTAAGTTATAGCTTTCCTATGAAAGCTATAAATTAGTTTCATAATAGGGCTGTGTACATTGGATACTTTTTCTTCCATTCTTGAGATGTTTGTGTACATTGGATACTTTTTCTTCCATTCTTGCAAGTAAACAGAGTAGGAATAAATGGGGTGCGGAGACCTTTTCGGGCCTGTGGCCACTTCTTACATATTACAGTATGTTGTTATAATTGTTTTGTTTTATTACTAGTAATTGCTGTTACCCTCTTACTGTGCCTAATTTGCAAATTAAACTTGATCATAGGTCTGTAAGAATAGGGGAAAGTATTGTACACACAGAGTTTACTACCATCTGTGGTTTCAGGCATCCACTGGGGGTCTTGGAACATATCCCCAAGGACAGGGGAGGACCACTGTATTCTTCTCAACCTTTTTTTTTAAGCCCCAAACTTAACTCATCTTGACTTCCGTCTCAGAAATGGTGCACCTCTATCTTTGATTTGCTGATGAGTTTTCCTTTGGCGTCTTTGTTCTGTTCTCTATTCTCTTTGTTTTAATTGACCATTTTACACTGACTCCTTCAAATACTTAACCCTCTCATGAGCAGAGCCCTCATCCCTGTAAAGTGGAGGCAAAAATGTTTGCCTTCTCAAGACTCTAGATGGAGTGAGTAGGGGTCGCATCTTGGAGACCAAGAATGGAGAGACTCGCTACTGTGGCATCTCAAGGGCAAGACTTGGGGTGAGTGGCTCATGAGTGATTTGGATCAGGGTTGTGTCCAGAGCTGTGACGTCTAAGTGGATCAAGACCAGGAATCCTGTACAGATTTAGGGTTCTAGCGGGTCAAAAAGGAGCAGGGTGCTGGAACCAGGTGCGCAGTTGGAAGTCTGGAAACGTCCTGATTCCCGCAGGGAAGTGGGGCACTGTTCAATACGGGAGGGGCTGTCGAGGTGGCAGGCTGAGGAGAACCTGAGACCCCAGAACCAGCAGGGAGGCTAGTGTGAAGATTCCACAGCCCAAGCCCCCGAAGCCTTCAAGAATGGACTGAAGGCTCAGAGCTAAAAGGAAACTAATTGAAGGTCTTACGTGTTGGTGGAGTTCAGCCTAGGTTCTGTGAAGCCACGGGGCAAAAGGCAAGGAAGAGCAGGTACCAGTGTTGGGGCTCAGTGAAGATTTGCTGGCGCCTGAGGAGAGGGAGGCAGTGGAAGGTTTAGAGGTGTTCTAGTTCTGCATCGAGATCTTTACCCAGTGAAAAAGTTGATGCGTGTTTAGGTAGACTGACTGTACTGTTCTTCAGTGGAGAGAATTTTCTTGATCCTAAACTGTGGTCTTTGCAGAAGAATTAACACCATATTTAAAAATATATACATGCGTTCAGTAGAAGTAGCAGGAAGTGCTGAGGGCAAGGACGGATTGCAAGAGGCTTCAAGTTCGTGGCTTTGCTGAATGGGGCGGGGAGCTTTGGCCCTTGATCCCTGGATAGTTTTACCTCCTCATCTGGTAACGTTTCCCGGGGTGGCCCGGATATTGCCAGCCGGTTGTCTTGCCAAATTCCTTGTGGTTCAACGTTGTCTAAAACCAAGCCCATCTAGGTACTGTTAATAATTCCTGTGTATCAGGTTGGCTACCCATTTCTTTTTCTTTCTTTTTTTTTTTTTTTTGAGACGGAGCCTCAAGCTATCCCCCTGGGTAGAGTGCCATGGCATCACAGCTCACAGCAACCTCCAACTCCTGGGCTCAAGCGAGTCTCTTGCCTCCGCCTCCCAAGTAGCTGGGACCACAGGCGCCTGCCACAACGCCCGGCCGTTTTTTGGTTGCAGCCATCATTGTTGTTTGGCGGGCCCGGGCTAGGGATTCAAACCTGCCATCTTACGTGTACGTGGCTGGCGCCTTAGCCAATTGAGCCACAGGCGCCGAGCCTATCATTGTTGTTTAACAGGCCCAGGCCAGGTTCAAACCTGCCAGTCCCGTTGTATGTGGCCAGTGTCCTAGCCACTGAGCTACAGGCACCAAGCCTGGGAGGGTCTTGAACCTGTGAGCTCAGGCAATCCACCCAACTTGGCCTCCCAAGTGCTAGGATTACAGGAGTGAGCCACTGCGCCCAGCCTGGGCAAATAGTTTTTGTTGTTATTGTTGTGTTTTTGAGACAGAGTCTCACTCTGTTGTCCTTAGTAGAGTGCTGTGGCATCACAGATCATAGCAACCTCAAACTTTTGGGCTTAAGCAATTCTCTTGCCTCAGCCTCCCAAGTAGCTGGGACTATAGGCACCCACCACAATACCTGGCGATTTTTTTGGTGCCATTCTCGTTGTTGTTTTAGCTGGCCCAGGCCGGGTTCGAACCCTCCAGCCTCAGTTTATGTGGCTGGTGCCCTACCCACTGAGTTATGGGTGCCGCCAATTTTGGCCTAGAGCTCTCATTACTACATAAAAACATAACTTTAACTTCTGGCGTTGTGTTCTTTGGGCGGCACCTGTGGCTCAAAGGAGTAGGTCACCAGCCTCATATGCCAGAGGTAGCAGGTTCAAACTGAAAAAACAAAAAAAACTTCTGGCGCAGGGCCACAGTATGACTTGGTGAATCTAAGGAGTAAGTCAAGAGTGACAGTTCCTACCTAGGCACTGTGGCTCATATCTGTAATCCTAGTACTCTGGGAGGCTGAGGCGGGAGGATTGCAAGAGTGAGAAAAACTAGCAGTGGTCATAGCTCAGTACAGCCACATACACCAAGGTTGGCGTGTTCGAGCCCAGCCTGGGCCTGCTAAACAACGACAACTCCAACAATGACAACTGCAACCAAAAAAATAGCCAAGTGTTGTGGTGGGCACCTATAGTCCCAGCTACTTGGGAGGCTGAGGCAAGAGAATTGCTTATGCCCAGGAGTTTAAGGTTGCTGTGAGCTATGACACTACAGCACTCTACAGAGGGTGACATAGTGAAACTCTGTCTCAAAAAAGAAAAAAACTAGCTGGGAATTGCAGTAGGTGCTAATAGTCCCAGTTACTGGGGAGACTGAGGCAAGAAGAGTGCTTGAGCCTGGGAGTTTTAGGTTGCTCTGAGCTAGGCTGAGGCCATCACATTCTAGCCTATATGACAGAGATTCTGTCTAAAAAAAAAAGAGTGACGGTTCCTTGGAGGTTGTTCCCTCGAAAGAGCTATTTCCACCCTCATTGGCGCAGGGAATGAAGTCTTTCTCATTCTCTGAATCCCTCTGACCTGAGAAGTCAATGTGGTGCTACAAGTTTCCATAGTAAGTGCACCTCTCCAATCTCTTCCTGTTATCTCAGCTGTTCCAGGAGGCAGGCAGGATGGAAAATGTAACCCTAGTCACAGGTAAGAGCCTCAGGTCACTGCTGCCACAAGTCTGTACAAGGACGTAAACTGAGATCTTGAGATTCTGAGGCCACAACCTCCTCTACCAAATGGCATGGCCTATGATATGAGCCCAGAAAATGCTTGGGTCTTAGGTAGATAGCCTTTGCTCTATCAACTCCTTTGGACCCTTGCAAAGGACAGTGTATATGTACAGGATACAGCTTTGGGGACCTTATCATGTGGTATAGGAAAGGGCTCAGAAGTGGAACAGGGGCCTCTTTGCCTCCTTGCCCTGGCAATGGAGGCCTATTCCCTGTTTATGGCAAACATATCTTGCTCTGTAAACCTACCTCAATAAATTCTCTTCCTCAGTAAATTTTGTTCTATGCTTGCCTTTAAAAAAGAAGAAAAAAGGAAGTGGGACAGGAAAAATACTTTCCTATAGCAGGGAGGATGCACCTAAGATATAAGAAACAGAGTCTAAGTGTTTTAGACATGAAGTCTGCCACATTGGTGGAGCCAAATCATAGCAAAGAATCAAGGGTTTTGTGGTAGAAGGCCAGTTTTGGGTCCCAAGTTTGTTTCTGACAAGGTGTACACACAGAGAAGACACTTGTTTGAGACTACAGAGTGCCTCCTACATGGGGACATCCCAGGCCTAGTGATGCTTAGGAGGGATGAAAGCTCTGGGATTTTCTAGAGAACTGGGTCAATCCTGTTTTCATTATCTTCGCTGCTGGCTGCTTTGAGGAGTTTAATTTAGCTGAAAGGCAAAATCCTGTAATCACCAGCTCTAAATCAAGGTATAACATTTGAGGTAACAAGGGACGATAACCATGGTTGAGGTGAGGCTATGGACTGGCAGGGCATAGGAGGGCTCTGGGCTTGATCTCAACTGGTAAGCTGCAGGTGGAGAGGCTGGGGCCTCCCATTAGCCCTTTGGAATTGGTTCTTTATCTCATAGCTCTAGCAGCATTAGCTGTAGACGCTCTAAGGCAGTGTTTTCAACCTTTTATTATCTCACAGCACACTTGAACCCATAGTTAAACTTCTCCGACACATTTAAATTATGTTGACAAAAAGAATATACTTACTATGCTTTGAACTTCTTTCAAAAATAATTTAATTAATAATCTTTTTTGGCTCAGTGCCTGTGGCTCAAGTAGCTAAGGCGCCAGCCACATACACCTAAGATGGCGAGTTCGAATCCAGCCCAGACCTGCCAAACAACGACAGCTGCAACCAAAAAATAGCCAGGTGTTGTAGCGGGCGCCTGTGGTCCCAGCTACTTGGGAGGCAGAGGCAGGAGACTCGCTTGAGCCCAGGAGTTGGAGGTTTCTGTGACCTGTGATGCCATAGCACTCTACTCAGGGGGACAGCTTAAGGCTCTGTCTCAAAAAAAAAAAAAATAATAATAATAATCTTTTTTGTTTGTTTGTTTGAGACAGAGTCTCACATGTTACCCTTGGTAGAGTGGTGTGGTGTCACAGCTCACAGCAACCTCAAACTCTTGGACTTAAGAGATTCTCCTGCTTCAGCCTCCCAAGTAGCTGGGACTACAGGTGCCCACCACAACACCCGGCTATTTTTTTGTTGCAGTTGTCATTGTTGTCTAGCTGGCCTGGGCCAGGCTTGAACTCACCAGATTTGGTGCATGTGGCTGTTGCTGCGTCATTTTGTTTGTTTGTTTGTTTGTTTGTTTAGAGACAGAGTCTCACTTTATTGCCCTTGGTAAAGTACTGTGGCGTCACAGCTCACAGCAACCTTCAACTCCTGGACTTAGGTGATTCTCTTGCCTCAGCCTCCCGAGTAGCTGGGACTACAGACACCTGCCACAACACCCAGCGATTTTTTTGTTGCAGTTTGGGGCCGGTTTGAACCTACCACCCTTGGTATACAGTGCTGGCACCCTACTCACTGAGCCATAGGTACTGCCCTGAGTCTTCTTTTTTTGAGACAGAGGCTCATTATGTTGCCCTTGGCAGGGTGCTGTGGCATCATAGCTCACAGCTACCTCAAACTCTTGGGCTAAAGCAATTCTCTCGCCTCAGCCTCCCAAGTAGCTGGGACTACAGGTGTCCACCACAATGCCCAACTACTTTTTTGTTGCAGTTGTCATTGTTTTAGCTGGCCCTGGCCAGGTTTGACCCCACCAGCCCTGGTGTATGTGGTTGGCATCCTAACCACTGTGCTATGGGTGCCGAGCCCTCACCTAGTTTTTAGGGACAGGGTCTTGCTCTTGTTCAGGGTGATCTCAAACTCCTGAACTCAAGTGATCCTCCTGCCTTGGCTTCCTAGAGTGTTAGGATTACAAGCATGAGCCACCATGCCCAGCCCTAATTAATGATCTTTAAAAATGTTCACTGGTTGATTCGGCGCATGTGGCTCAAGTGGCTAAGGTGCCAGCCACATACACCTAAGGTGGCGGGTTTGAATCCAGCCCAGGCCCACCAAACAACAATGACGGCTACAACCAAAAAATAGCCGGGCATTGTGGCAGGTGCCTGTGGTCCCAGCTATTTGGGAGGCTAAGGCAGGAGACTCACTTGAGCTCAGGAGTTGGAGATTGCTGTGAGCTGTGATGCCACAGCACTCTACCCAGGGGAACAGCTTGAGGCTCTGTCTCAAAAAAAAAAAAAATGTTCACTGGTTAAAAATCACTGCTCTAAAGAGTGGGAAGAGGAGAGTCAGTAAATTATGATTTACCCTTGAAAACACAATGCACAAAAGATTGTACATTAATGCTTATAGAACCTTTACTCATAAAACTGGAAACAACTCAAATGTCTATCACTGGTGAATGGATAAACTGTGAAACTTTCTTATAGCAGAATACTACTCAGCAGTCAAAAGGAGTGAACTATAGTGAACTACTGATACCTGCTATGTGGATAACCCTCAAAAGCAAAATGCTTTTGAGAAGCTAGCTACAACAGTGTACACATTTTACAAGTTCCTGTATATGAAATTTCTAGAAATTGCAAAACTTAGAGGCAGAAAACAGACCAGTGGTTCCCTGGAGCTGGAAGTGGGCATGAAGGTTAACTGCAGATGGGCCTGAGGGAAGTTTGGGGGTGTGTGTGTGTGTGTGTGTGTGTGTGTGTGTGTGTGTGTGTGGTGGCAATGTTCTAAAATTGCATTTTGGTGAGGGTTATACAACCATGTAAATTTACTAACACTCATCAAACTGTACACTTAAAATGGGCAAATTTTATGGTATTGTGTGTCAATAAATTATATGTCAATAAAGTTCCTGGGCAGTACCCATAGCTCAGTAGGTAGGGCACCGGCCATGTATGACACCTAGGCTGGCAGGTTCAAACCTGGCCCAGGCCAGCTAAAACAATGACAACTGCAATAAAAAGAAAAAATAGCCGGGCGTTGTGACAGACACCTGTAATCAGTCCCAGGTTCTTGGGAGGCTGAGGCAAGAGAATCACTTAAGCCCAAGCGTTTGAGGTTGCTGTGAGCTGTGAGACCATGGCACTCTATCCAGGGAGACAGCTTGAGACTCTGTCTCAAAAATAAATAAATAAATAATAACGCTCCTAAAAACTTTAGGCGAGGGCTGGGTGTGGTGGCTCACACCTATAATCCTAGCACTCTGAGAGACCAAGGTCGATGGATTGCCTGAGCTCATGAGTTCAAGACCATCCTAACAAGAGCAAGACCTGGTCTCTAAAAATAGCTGGGTGCTCTGGCAGGTGCCTATAGTCCCAACTACTTGGGAGACTGAGGCAAGAAGATCACTTCAGCCCAAGAGGTTGAGGTTGCTGTGAGCTGTGACACCACAGCACTCTACCCAGGGCGACAGAGTAAGACTCTGTCTCAAAAAAAAAAAAAATGACTCAGTGCCTGTAGCATAGTGGTTACAGTGCCAGCCACATGCACCAAGGATGGCAGTTTTGAACCCAACCTGGACCAGCTAAACAATGACAATCACAACAACAACAACAACAAAAGCTTTAGGTAAAATCCTTTACATTTGACAGATCTATATTGCTGAGCTCCTGGTGTGCCAGTTCTTGGTGTAGGGGGCATTTCATCATCTAGCACAGCGGTTCTCAAAGTGTGGCTTCTGGACCAGCAGTAGCCACCCTTGGGAGCTTGTTAGACATGTAAATCTCAGACCAGCTGAACTAGGGGCTCAGGTGGTAGGGCCCAGCTATTTGAGCTTTAACAACCTTCAAGGGGTTTCTGGCTCAGGCTTGAGTCTGAGAACCGTGGTCTCAAGGGAGAGTGAAGGACACCAGGAAGGTCCTCAGTGAGAGCACCTACTATGTGCATCCACTAGCCATGCAATCATGTCATCCTCACCACAGTCCTGTGACATGTTATTGGCCCTATTTCATAGATGAGAAAACTAAGGTTCAGAGAGACTGAGAAATTTTCCAGTTAATAAGGGGGAAGAGCAGTTCTGGCATGGTGGCTCACACCTGTTATCCTAGCACTCTGGGAGGCTGTGGCATGTAGATTGCTAGAGCTCAGCAAGAGTGAGACCTGGTCTGTACTAAAAACAGAAAAACTAGCTGGGTGTCATGGTGGGTGTCGGTAGTTTCCCCTCATTGGGAGGCTAATGTAGGGGGATCGCTTGAGCCTAATAATTTGAGGTTGCTGTGATTTTTTTTTTTTTTTGCAGTTTTTTGACAGGGCTGGGTTTGAACCCGCCACCTCTGGCATATGGGGCCAGCACCCTACTCCTTTGAGCCACAGGTGCCGCCCAAGGTTGCTGTAATCTTTGATGATGCCACAACACTATACTCAGGGCAATAGAGTGAGACTCAGTCTCAAAAAAAGGGGGGAATAGAGCTAGGTTTAAACCTCCAAGTTCCTGACTCAGAATACACACCCTCCTTCACTTCCCTGGGTAGCCTCATGAACACAAGCAGCATCCACCATCTGCAGGGCCTAGAAGTCCAAAGAGGGACAGGAGAATTAAAATAAATCCAACTCCCTGGAGTTCTATCTTGAAACAAAGTGTAGGTATAAAGAAACAAACAGTAAGCACAGCACTCAATAGGGCCCAGCATTTTCCTCAAAGCTGCAGCAATGGCCCTTGTTTAAAGTAATATTGCTTATTCCCAGCGGACAAGGGGGTGGGGTGGGGGAATTAGAACTAGTTGCTTGGACAGAAGCCCAGAGAGTCCCAGCTTAGTTCCTTGGCATCCTGGAATATGAGGGTTTAGGGACACAACACGGAACTGAGGGATCTGGGCCAGAGAGCGTACAGGCTGCTGGAGACCCAGGAGGGCGGGTCTGTGGTTTCCACATGCAAGGATGACATAACGTCTGCCTGGCCTGCCTGTCTTGCTCAGAGTGGCTGCCGACTTTGGCCTGCTGTTCCGGGTAGGCTTCCTTCCAGAGCTGCTCAGGAAACTGAGGCTGATCAGTTTGGGGCCTCTCTGCTTAAACTGAGGGCTGCCAGAATCTTGGGCCACCCATGTGTAGTTATTTCTTTTCATCATTCAGTGCTGGCTGCTACTGTCTTTCTGCCTTGTGTGGCCCTGACAGAGGTTTCCATTGCCTGCTTTTCCCACCAAGATCATCACTGACTGTCAGACTTGCTGGAATAGAGCTCTTCCAGTCTATCTATTCAAATGTGCAGAGAGGGGAAGGGACTTACCTCAGGTAAGGACAGGGCCAACACCAGAATCTAGAGCCCCTGGCCATGCGCTATTTAATAATAGCCCCTATCATTCACATCGAGTTACATCATTTACAAAATGTTTCATGTGTTATCTCCCTTGACCCTCTCAGAGACCTTGTGAAACTGAGGGTTTATGACTGCTTTGTTTATAGATGAGTAACTTAGTATTTATAGGGTTTAACCAACTTCCTCAGGATGACCCACCAGTAGTGCTCACAGCCAGATGTTCTGGCCCCATATTTCTTGCTCAGCGCTTTGATCTTGATAACATAAGAGCGCCAGTGCCCAGAAACCCAGGGAGGAGCTTCAGAGGAATCATATTAAGTGCAGCTCCCTCAAGTTCTATCTTGGAACAAAGTACGGGTATTCTTGGCCAGGCATGGTGGCTCATGCCTGTCACCATAGCACTCTGGGAGGCCAAGGCGGGTGGATTGCTTGAACTCAGGAGTTCAAGACCAGCTTGACCAAGAGTGAGACCCTGTCTCTACTAAAAATAGAAAAACTAGCTGGGTGTTGTGGTAGGCGTCTATAGTCCCAGCTACTCAGGAGGCTGAGGCAAGAGGATTGCTTGAGCCTAAGAGTTTGAAGTTGCTATGAGCTATGAAGCCACAGCACTTTACTGAGGGTGACAAAGTGAGACTCTGTCTTAAGTACTATGCTGCAATGTTATATACACACCCAATGATATATTTATGGGTTTTTAAGTGCAAATGAGACCAAATTATGCCTATTTTACTTTTTCTCATTTAACAAT